>NW_004624881.1:364779-383822 GCF_000247695.1 Heterocephalus glaber | reverse complement strand
ATATAAATAAAAATGATAATATGTGTGAATAAAACAGAAGCTTTAAAAATGAAAGAAAGGAAAAACCTGAGATGAACAGAAAACTTAAGTAACATTGTAATAGGATAATTCAATCACTGTCAGTATGTCCTTGTTACATACCAAACCATAGGATCTGTGTGCATATGTATGTAATTCACAACTGTGTAGCATCTAGTGGAAAAGCAAGTCCACAACAGATTAGTGCATTACTAGTTAATGCCATAGAAATAGAGGAGATAACAGCTGACCAATGATGCTCTGAGAATAAAAGGTAGAAACTAAAAGTTCTCCATAGTGGAGGAAAAATAAAAGTATGTGGTTTAAAAAATTCTTAGCTGAGTCTAATGGAAATTGGAGAGTATGATTTAAAACAATGTCAGAGGGAAAGAAATCTTTCCAAACAAAATCTCAAAGTCAGCTGTCATAAAGAAAGAAATTGGCAAGTTGAGTAGCTTAAATAAAACCTCATGGGAAAATAGAATCACAAAAGATAAAAATAAAAGCCAAACTTTTTAATAAATACTTTTATAGTAAAGAAGCATAATATTTTCATGGTCTGTTTCCTAATGCATGGAAAGCCTAAATACAGCAATGCAAATCAATAAATACTAGTGAAAAGTTTATAATCTATATCTCATTTGAAACAACAAAAATTGTTCATACACTTCTCTTTTTACTAATTTTATTGGTACAATTTAGGTATACAATAAAATGACATTCATCTTTGGAAATCTGTACCTTTACATAATCTATCTTCATTCTTATTTTTCCCTATTCCCCTGTCATCCCTTCAACCCCTCCACCTTTCCCTATTTACAAAGACTGTTTCCATTTTTTCATTTTCTCATATTAATTCCATCCCCTTCTTTCTTTTCACCAACCCCTCCCACTTCCCCTTTCCCTTTGGACCTTTTCTTCATATTTCACATTATTATGCATTGTGATCCTAATTTACACTTTCAGTTTCTTACACCAGAGAAACTGTGCAATATTTACATATATGTGTTCTATTTATTTCACTTAAGAGTATGGCCTCCATGTGCATCCATTTAGCCATAAGTGTCTCTAGTTTCTCATTCTTCAGAGTAAAGAGACACTTTGATTCTCTTACTCCAGTGCTGAGCAGTGGGGACCCAGGGCAAACCTGGAATGATTTCTTCTGAGAACTCCTAGCCACTCTCAGTAATGAGGTGTCTCATGAGAAGTCCCTTTCTTCCCAAGGACAATATGTGGTTAATTTGGTTTTATTCCCAGGGCATCTGCTGCCCAACCCAAGGAAAATCACTTAAACCCCAGGAAGCCCAGGCAGTTGCCCATGGTGCTCAGTGTTCTGCTGCAGACAGAGTGGGGCACGCTCCTGCTCCCCAGCTGAACAACTCCAAGGAAGTTTAAACTCCTACCTCAAACTGTGTCTCCTCCTGCTTCCCTCTGTACATCCTCTCTGCCAGCCTCACTTCTGTAAGTGTCCTTTTCAGTCTTGTCTTTATGCTGTGGTTAAGAGGTCAGCTTCAGAGCTCAGAGGTGGCAGGGGAGTGTAGGACAGAGCCAGGGTATTAAGACTTTATATTCTCTCCTCATCCTCATCAGCACCACCTCCTGGCAGTGCACACTCAACACAGCTGGCCTGAGTCCTAGGCACTGCACTAGGCTGCTCCTGTCAAGTGTGGGATGGGGCCAGGACACCGGTATCCCCATCCCAGTCCTGCCCTGTGTAAACTAGAGCTGATTCCCTCCTCAGGAATCCTCCTGCTGTAGAGTTGGAATACAGGGCCTCCTTCAGCAACTTGGAGAGTTACAGCAAAGGGCACTGGGGACAGCTCGCAGTGTGGCTGGTGCAGGTCATTGCTCAGGAACACTCATTCTCAAAACTACATTTCTGAAACTGAACCACACCTGGTGTGGACCAGCCTGCCTAATGCCTAAGAGCAACCTCTTTTGAAGACTAGAGTTGGGGCTGTGTTGTTCATAAACTTCTCCACACAACTCCTCTCAGGTGACCAGCAAATGTGACTTCTCAGTGATTCATGCTTGTAATCTCCACACTCTGGGAGGCAGAGGCAGGAGGATCACAAGTTCAAGCCCACCCTGGACAACTTAGCAGCTTAGCTAGTCCTTAAAAGGGTTGTGATATAGCTCAGTAAAAAGTTCTGGGTTCAGTCATCAGTACTGAAAGAAAGGGAGGGCAAAAATAGTGGATTCAGGAAAACCTTAACCCAAATGCTGGCTTGGTGACAGATAGCAAAGGGTGTACCTCAGCTCCCCCTGTGCAGCTGGACTTGGCCTTCCCTGGCTGTCCCAGGATGAGCTCGCTGTGTGAAATCTGCTGGTGTTTCAGGGACAAAGGAGCATCGCCTCCCCTGCCCAACACTTACTGTTGCACATCAGTAACACAAGGACTTTCCTAGCACTGATGACACGGTGTTGCTATTGTTATTATGAGGAGTATGTACAAGCTATTTTATGGTGAGACATGAGGCACCTGCTTCATAATGAGGCACTTGCTTCATTTTCATGGAGGTGAGGACTCTTGCAGTCTTACTCACCCAAGTCTCTAATCAGAGAAGTGATTCTGCTGCTCTGGAGCATGAGCACATCTGGACAGGAGGATCATGGTGGGAAAGAGGCAGAGGAAAGAGGGCAAAGTGGAGCTGAGTTCACCCTATCCTGGTGCACAGTGGAGGTGGTGTATTTATTACCAAGCTTCACAAACTGCAGTGCATTGTAATCTCCCTCCACTCCCACTATTCAGAAATATGCTCAGTCCTTCCCTTTACCTGCTCTCTCCTGAAATCATTTAGTGCTTTCCCTTTCCTTTTCATGTCTATTGTGTAAGTATTTATTACAGACTATTTTTAATAACTCTGAATATACTATTGAAAAGAAAACCCTAACTGTTTTCTCCACCTGGAATATACCCACCTTGACAAACTTATTCCATATGAAGAAGAGTTAGGTGCTAGGCCACCTTCACATGCAACCCTACTGAGCCCTGATGGGAACACAGGAAAATGAGACCTCCCAGCCTGGACTCATCTCTCCAAGTCCCTTACCCAAAATTCCACCCATTTGCATACTCCAGCTGCAGAGGGAGCACAGGGCCTGCTGTGTTTACCGGCTCCCTAGAAGGTATGCTGTTCCTTTCCTAAACAGAGCCACCTTCCCAATGTCTGTCTTGGCATGTCCCACATTTCTACATTAAACCCACTTTGTTTCCCTGAGGACCATGATGTACTTGGTGTCTGCCCACATTTGGTGTAATAGACACCATCTTGCATATTAAATAGTTGTGCATAATTGCATGTTTTCAGGAGTACATGACAGGAAATGATTGTATTATCATTAGTTAAGAAATTACAACATAAATGGAGAATAGGCATTCTGAGGTGAGCAACTGCCTATGGAGAAATGTGGAGTTCTTCTTGAGAATTTACTGTGAAAGCTGGAAATTCCAGAATAGAACTAGGAGATAGAATTGAAGAAAAGCAAAAAAGAACATGTTGGCGGGAGGGGGGATTTTAGCACAAAACGCAAAACGTTTCCACTAAGAGACAGAAACCTGAGGAACCATACTGTTCTGTGCTGTGGTTTTCAGATCCACTGGGCATCAGGATCTTTGTTCAAAAGCTAATATTAAAAAAATTTTAATTTTCTTAGTCCATGTGTGCAGTACATGCATGCATTTTGGAATTCTCCTGGGGACATGGTTCAAGCACATAATACATGATTGTTTTTTATCCCCCTTCCCTCCTCTAATTCCCTTCTCCCCATTTTCATTCTTGTTGATATTACTAATCCTAGCTCGTGCTATGGCACATGTTGTTTACATTCTTGGGGGTTACTAGCTTCCTGTCCATGGGGCATCTTTATTCTACCTATTTCTCCTTCCACTCCCTCTCACCCCTCTCCCTTGCTCTCTTGGACCCCTTTCCTATTGTTAGACATTGATCTTCTTGTCCACTCTATGTCTCCTTCCATCCTTTTCCTTCTCTCTATTGGGATCTGCCCTAATCGAGTGGAGACACCACCATGATCATGGAGCAGGGGTCTTGGAGCATGTCACTCTGAGCCCCTCTCCCAGGTTCTGATTCTTCAGGTCTGAGGTTGGGCAGGGTCTACACTGTGTTTCCACCAAGTTCTCATGCAATGGCAGTGGTGCAGAGCCCAGGGTCACACTTTGAGGACCACCATTTCTGCTGAGTGGTGATCTTAGTGGAAAACAGCTATTTCTTGTAGATCTCAAGGAGGGTCCTTAACAGGGAGAGAGAAAAGGCTTGGCCCACTTTGGATTGCAGGAGCCATGAGCTGAATGCTTTGCTTTAGGTTTGCTGGTAGTTGTTTCTTTGACAGGAAGTATGGGGTAGATTGTGGGAGGATAAAGGTGAATTGTAAGCCACCATATGTAGAAAGCTCTTTCAAGAAGCATGAAGTTTATGTACAGGGAGAACCGTGCAATACCAAGCCAAGCAGAAGTCCAGGAGAAAGTGCTGTAGGAGGTGAGGGAGCACTGTCAAACACTGTGACCACTGGAATTAATTCTGAAGAGCTGGTGTTTGCTTATTTTTAAAAGTAGTAATATGCCCTGTGCCACACAAGACCACATTGTATTTTAATTTCTGTGTAGTTGTAGCTAACCACATCTAGTAGAATATGAGCTCTGGTGTTTTCCCACAGAATGGGTATCCTTTCACAAAATCAACCTCAGCATTTTAGATGAATTTCTGTGCAGTTATGAACATGAAAGTCAAAGAGCAAGAAAGAGAGGGGAAATTTATAGAGAAAATCTATGGACACTGGAGATTTATCAAGAACAACACAAAAAGCTGAGCTTGTAAAATCAACATCACAGTTCAGGAAAATATTAGTTATAGTCACTGTGCTAATAGTTACAGAACCAAGATTGAAATATCTGTGAAAAACACCAATCTATTTGGCTTGGTCTCAGGGAGAGATCCTCCTAGGTCATCCTCTCAGAGTGATATATATATATATATATATATATATATATATATATATATGAACATTAGTGTTTGTGCTTCAGTGAACTACAAGGGCTACCAGTGCACAGTCCTGTACTAGGACCCTGTGAAAGAGGGAAACTTTCTTGCTCTGAGACAAAATAGTAAAATAAGTGAGAAAACAGCAACTCCATGGAGAAACACAGGAACGTTTACAATTCTCACCCATGCAGTTGATAAAATAACACTCAGAGACTGAAAAGAATGAGGACAGGGGAGGCTCAGGTCTAGAAAAACAGAGGGGGAAAAGGAACCCAGTCAGACAGCTCTGACAGAGAAGGAAAATTTCTTGTCCCCAGCAATAAATTAGATTTTGCTAAAAGCACATCATTCATAGTAGCATTTCTGATAGGAGACATTGCTACAGTTGGGGAGGCTATTGATAATTCTAAGGTTCCTGACATACAAAAATGAATTTGAAGATTACATTATGCAATCAACATGGTCCATTTTAAATAGACATAATATTTAGGCAAATAAAATAAGTGGAACAAAAGCATAAACAATATCTGATAGCTTTCCAGTGTTGTTGTCTCTGGGAAATTAGTTTAATTTTTCCAACATCTACTGAGTTTTCTCAAAACCTTCAGCTGGGATGACAGCATTTGTTATTCATGTTAGGGAATAAATATTTTTAGAAATAGGATGGGATCCTGGCTTTCATGCTAACACAGCATGAACACAGGCTGTGGAACACTAGACTGAGCTCTGATGACACTTAGGCAGCTACTCTCCTCTCCTCTTCCCTCTCAGGTCCCCGGGGAACACCATTCCAGTCACCTCCTCTACAAGACCAACAAATAAGTGGGAACTGAGGTGATATTTGTCTCTTTGTGCCTTGCAAGTCGACTACAGACTTCAACAAACCGTAATGTATTTCAAAATAACTCAAAGAGTCCAACGTATCCCAAGAAATAGAGATGATTAGACTGTGAGGAGATACAAATGTTAAGCACCCTGATTTGACCACTGCACATTGTACACATGTGTCGATTTATAACACTCCTACATGTAAAAATGTACAAATATTGAGTATCAATGAGAAAATACACAAATCAAAGGGTTTAAATCTGTAATTATGAGGGAACTCACAAGATATCATAGACGGTTCAGAGGAGAAATCAAAGTACCATATGCAGGGCCAGATATGTAGCTCAGCTCAGCTGCACAAAGCTTGCCTGGCAAGTGCAAGGTCCTGAGTTGGATACCTTGTACCAAACAAAACAAAATGAAACAAAACAAAATACCACATGGATAAGGACAGATGAAGAGAGCTGAAAATTACACAGAGATGTGAAATAAGTCAATGTACCTACCAGTAGTGAATTGCATTAACTGGAAACTCAACTCATTTGCATTTCTCTGACTGAAATAATTTACATTTTTAGCAGTTTCCTAAAATTTATGGAATTGTAAAATAGTTCAAAGAAAAAAAAAGCAACTATATATGATTTTTACTCTAATTTCTTTTTTCTATTGTTTGTTCATTTTCAAAGTTTTTCAGTTTTCTCTGACACTGCCTTAAGGAAGGATGTAGAATATTTGATAAATGCCTTTGGGAGGCAGATTCTTGTAGGTGCTGAGGATCAAACCAAGGGGCTCCCAGAAGCCAAACAGGAGCTCTACCAATGAGCTACCCTTCAGCCATGTTGGCTACAGTATTTTAAATGAACCCATCAGCTGAACTGGAATAATCAACAGATGATGAAGCACTGACTACAAGTTAATTAAACTGTTATTCAGAAAATTTAATCAAAGTCACAAAGTTAATAAATAGGTCAGTTGAAAACTGGACTTAGGACTCCTAGCTCTAAAAATATGCGTTTTCTTCTCAGCATGTCTTTTAACACAAAGTATGTATGTATGTATATATGTATGTATGATTCAGTTGAGTCAGTTACAGGTTATAGACCTCAATTTAGATAAAATCTTAAGTCACAAAATTCTGCCTGGAGGCCCTGCCCAGTCTCACCTGCTGGGTGCCTGCCCTGGTTAAGTGGCCTCCATGGGGGCTTCCTGGCATTCCGTCTGATCTCAAATTTCTGAAAGATGCAAATGTGAGCCAGAGAAAGAGAAATGAAGAAAAGAGTGCAGGCTGGACTTTTGGTCTAGTCTCACATCACTTGCTTATTTTTACAGACTGGAGCAACATACTGGAGAAATGGACAATGCCACATCAGGGACCATGTTCTTCCTCAGCGGGTTCTCTCACCTCTGGGAGCTGCAGATCCTACATGCTGTGCTCTTCCTGGGGATTTACCTGGTGGCCCTGCTGGACAATCTTCTCATCATCACACTCACCACCAAGGACCCCCACCTGCACAGCCCTATGTACTTCTTCCTGAAGAATTTGTCCTTCCTGGACCTGTGCCTCATTTCCATCACCATGCCCAAGTCCATTGAGAGCTCTCTGATGAACCTCAACCTCATTTCTTTCCTTGTGTGTGTGGCCCAGGTTTTCTTCCTCATCCTCTTAGCCACTACAGAGGTGGCTCTCCTCACAGTCATGTCCTATGACCGCTATGTAGCCATCTGCCACCCACTCCGATATGGGACCATCATGGGCCACCAAGCCTGTGAGCAGACGGCAGCATACTCATGGGCCAGTGGAGGTCTCAATGCAGTTCTGCACACAGCTGCCACATTCTCTGTGCCCATGTGTGGACCTCTTGAGGTCCACCAGTTCTTCTGTGATGTCCCACAGCTACTCTCCCTTGCCTGTTTCTATAATGTCAGGGACTTGGTAGTCATTGGGCTCAGCCTCCTGTTGGACATTGGCTGCTTTGTGTTCATTGATGTTTCTTACTTCCACATCTTCTCCACAGTGCTGAAGATTCCCTCACAAGAAGGCCGCTCCAAAGTGTTCTCCACATGCCTGCCTCACCTGGTTGTGGTGACTCTGTTTCTGTCTTCTGTGTTTTTTGCCTATTTACACCCCCTGCCCAAGTCTCCAACATCCTTTAATTTACCAATTTCTGTCTTCTACATGGTGGTGCCTCCCACTGTGAATCCTCTCATCTACAGTCTGAGGAACAAAGACATGCAGAAGGCACTGAGGAGACTTCAGCAGAGTTGGTGTTGCCCTGCACATTAGAAGAGCTTTGCCTCATGCATCATGGTCTTTTCATTCCCCAACACAGCTCTCTGAACAGTCAGGTTCCTTTGTCTGGAAAAGTTGGATGTTTTCAGAATTCTCATGACAATCTGGTCTTGCCTATTACAGTGTGACTGGGAAGTGGGCTTCATGTCTGATCAAGGGGGTATTGAAGCCAGTAGGGTCCACATGTGATGAGCTAGATATGTGTTGACCTTATTTCTCATATCCTAATGGGATCTTCTGCTCTCCAAGCTGTGAGCAAAAGGATGCTGAGACATCAGAGACAGACTTGGCCTCTCCTGGATAAACCAAACACATGATCACTCTTAGCAAAGGAGAGATCTGAAATGTCACGTGAGCTGACATGTATAATCTATTATGATATTTAAGCAACTGGAGAGAAGTGACAGACCCAACCATGTGACAATACTAAATGCCATACAATTATACAAACATAGAGAGCTAAGTTTATGTTAGACAGTGGTACCTTCATTCACAAACAATTCATTCCAGGATTCTAGGGAAGAGACTGATACATGTTCATGCAGGGCAGATGGCTGCAGTTCTGTTCAATACCCAATGTGAAGTTCATGCTCTGCAGCAAAATTTTGATGAATGCTTCTGTTTGGGAACCAAATTGTTTGCAAACAGAAACTTTCATGAACTGAGGTATTACTGAATTAGTTTCCTATCACTAGCAGTCTGAAAGCAAAATCTCGACACAGCTCTGTCCTTCTATCTTCTGCTTTGTTTCCCAAACCCACTACATGCTGATCTCTGTAACTGCTTGTGTCCTGAAAGTCTAGTGAAAAGAGATGGAGACAAGAGAATTCATCTATACTGTTTATCAATACTTCTCCTTAAGGAAATGCTAAAGTAAGCTTTTGGGTACATGGGATGAAATCAAGGGACACAGATGGCCTTACAACAGATGTGATTAACCATACAGAGACTATACATTGTTTACAGCAGGATGTATCTAAGCTTTGTTTTAAATGACGGAGAGGATGGAAACTGAAAAAGAAAGATGAACAACTGCAAGTGGAGGGAAAGCAGGAAAAAGCCAAATCAGCACAGATTATGGGCTGTAGAAAAGTTACAATGGTGCTAACCACAGAACTGAGAGTGGTCTAAGACAGGGAGCTACTGACAGCTTTGTCATGAAAATAAGGAGGCAGAGAGAAGGGGATTGCCTTAGCAGACAGAGGCAAAGAAGCTGGGCAAATACACAGAGAGGAACTTAACTCTGCCATGAAGGGCAAGGGCTGCTGTCACGTATCTACAGTGTTTAGAGAGACCACACCAGCAACCATGACTGTGAAGTTGAAGCCAATAAGAGTTCAGGCCACTGTACCTGCTGCACATCTAACCACACTGTGTGTAGATTGCTGGCCATTTCTGATTTAATAACAGTTTTCATACCTGGCAGTTTTGTTAATGGGGTTACCTTTGCCTACGGTTGTTCCAAACTAGTTTAATTCTCTATCATGGGCTCCTGAGCACCACTGCTTCTTTTTATAACACTGTAGTTCTAATTTGATATTTATTTCTCTAAGGTTCTGTATACCACTGTGATTCTTGTGTTTTGTGTTCATCTTCCACATCTAGCTTGGTATGTGGCACAGAGCAGCCATGTAGTTAGCATTTAACAGGTGGGTGAATAGACACAGTCCTATGTGGTTCTTCCTAAGGAATTTATCTTTTTTGTCCCCTAAATAATCATATTTTACTAAAGATGAAGCACTCTAACTTATAGCTGATATGTGAAATTAAAGGAAATTGTCTGAATATCTATCAGGATATCCATTTGTGGATGAAAAGAGGCTTAAAAGAATTATGGTTAAAGACCCTATGATAGAACATTTGCTGACTTCAATACATACAACATTTTAAATAATAACTGGAATTGTTATTGATATAACTGTGCTGGGGCTGATCATGAGTGATGTGGAAAATAACAAAATATTATAAACCTCACACAATCTCTGAAAATTTATTTTATATTAATATTTACCTATACAAATGTAACATATGGAATTGTACACATTTTTTTCTGTTATGACAATACTTTTTCTGTAGGGTAACACTTCAGACAAACTTAAACTTTTTACTACTTACAGGTTAATTATTTAAACACAGGATGACCAAAAATTGCATTTTTGTTAATTTTATAAGATAATATAACAGGAAATATAAAAATGATGACTCTCAAATTTATTCAATATTTTTTCTGTGTATAATTTATCTTAAAATATTCAATATAGAGAGCATCATTGCAATCTGGACATTAATATCTAGGCTTTTACTGAATTATTTTTGCATTATTGTCAAACTAAAATGTATATTTGGTAATGAAAGATTCAGAAGCATCTACTACTTAGATAAATGAGTGATTATCTCAAATTACATTGTTATTCACTATTTTTCCAGCACATTCATTTCTAAGCAAGTACCACAATAATATAAAGCTAAAATATTAAATATACTTTTTTGTGTTTGTTTGCTTTGTCTTAATGTTTTGTTTCATATAAGTGAAGCAATTGATTCCAAAAATCCTTTCAAACTGTATACATATGTACTCATACATTTATGTTTAGGCGAACTCTAAAACTGCTATATTAAATATTCAATAGGTAGAACATTGGTTTAATTAGTAAACCCAAATAGAATAAAAGTCCATGCTCATATTATGCTTAATGCTAATAACACAGAAAACATATCCAGCTTTCATAAGTCAACAATACTAAACTATTTTTAAAGAGTTTCATAAATCACAATAATCTGTAAAGAATTTAATTTGGTTTGTGTATTTTTGAAAATTTTGGAAATATTTAAATTTATGTAAGTGTTCACTGATCTCTAAGTGAGAGGAGGGTTTTCTGTGGGACATTGAAAATGATCCCATTCTCAATTTCCATTATATCAAATTTTTAGATTCCACTATGACTGACATCATTGAGTATATGTCTCCCCATGCCTGGCTTATTTGGTTATTATTTTACAGGTGTATCGATGTGGTTGCAAATGATAGGACATCATGCTTCACTATGGCTGACTAGCAACCTGTGGTGCATGTGCACCTTTCCTTTATCCATTTGTCCACCACTCAGGTTGACTCCACATCCTAGATATTGTGAATAGCATTGCAATAAACATGGGAAAGCAGGTGTTTTCAATATGTGATTTTAAGTTTTTTGGCTATATACCTGATAGTGGAATTTCTGGATCTTCACTCTTTTCATTTTTATAGTGTTTTCAATAATGAATGCACTCATTTACATTCTCACAACAGTGAGTATGAATTCCTCCCTGTCTGCAACAAGTTGTTTGTATTACCTTACTGTAGCTATTCCATTGTTCAGAGGTTGCATTTTATTGTGGGTTTAATCTACAAGTTCCTGATGTTTAGTGATGTTGTTTCCATTCAAATCATTTTGAAAAAGGGCAAGCATTTCCAGTTCACACTCATCCTTACCAAATTTTTTTTTTGATTTTTCAAAACTTTGAAATAATTGAGCAGTTAAAAATTTTATAGGAAGAAGGCTGCATGGTACTATGCTCTTTGAAGAGGAGTAATTCCTTCTCAGTGAGCAGCTCTGTAACTGCAGGTGCAGAGAGTGAGTACAGAGGCTCTTCAGAGTAAGAAGAAACCAGAGAATACAGGGACAGCTACTCCCATTGGAAAAGAGACACTTTTCTGAGACATAAAATCCATTAAACCAACAAAAGACAAGACAAATTGGGAAAATTAAGTACTGTATCATATAGGATTTAATATACAGAAAAATCCCAACATTCTGTGAATAAGAAATTTAAAAAACCAGTAATCCCATGTAAGAAGGCTAGAGGTACACATAAAGAGTTAAAGGAAAATAAAAGACAATAGGTTTTTAATCTAACTTTGCAAAGACAACTTTAAAATTGTACTAAGATAGCAGTTCTAATTTTCAATTGCAAATTTTCTTTTTAAAAAATTATTTCACTGACTTTTAATTTTTATTTTTATTACTACATGTGTGCTGTACATAATGATTCCCTTCCTCATGGGGATCTGTGCAGGGACATAACACAGACTCCCAGCCATCTGTCACCCTGTGGCTGTGCATACATTGTGAGCAAAGCAGGACTCCACACCTGTGTGGAGGAGTTTGGACTATCTAGTCACATGGCATGCTATTGCGGACTTTTAGCCAGATCTATGTTGAGAAGCAAGAGAAAAGACCCCAGTACAATGATTTAAAATGTTTTGAGTTTGGCCAGAAAGGAAGCTCCAGTAAAGCTGTGGATTGCAGAGATAGAGCAGAGGAGACCTTGATTGCTGATAAGGAAAAAGAGAATGAAAAAGATGGCCCTAAGACATCAGAAGAAGCAGCAGGACTCTACCCTTTGCAGCCTCAAAATGGCAAATGTGAAAGACTTTGCCTTGAGAAGGAAGCCCCAGAGTACCATGTTCCAGAATGGTGGCAGCCTAGGGAAGTTGTCCAAAGTGGCTGCTTAGGGAAGTTGCTCTTTTAGATTGGCTTCAGAGTGCTCAGCAATCAGGTGCTCCACTTCTACAGCCAGGACAGAACGAAGCCTGGCTACTGCTCTAGTTGGCAGCAGACCTTGGCAACATCCATGTAGTGCTGGTTTTAGGTCCATTCAGAATAAAAGAGCTGTGGAGTCAGGAATTCTTGCACCCAGATTTTAGAAGAAGGCCTGGAAGGCCAGGCCATGTGTCTCTGAGAGGGCAGCATGAGAAGCTGTGAGTGTGAAGCCAAAGATGCAATGGTGATCCCAGAAGTCTGGAGAATCCAGGAGTGTGGATCATCTGAGGAAAACTGCAAAGAGGGAATGGATCTGGCTCCAAGAGAAACAATGGGAGACTCAACTACTGGGAGGGCTACAGGGGCAGAGCACCAAAGCCTTTGTAGTTCACAACTTGCCACAGGCTGCCCTGGATGCTACACATGGAACTTCAGGACTTAATGTTTGCGCTGCTGGATTTGGACTTGCTTTGGTTCCATTCCTTTGTATCCCCCTGTTTGTAACTTTTGGAATGAAAATGTCTATCTTATGCCATTGAATGTTGGAAGTGTTTATCTTTCTTTTCATTTGTACAGGGGCTTGCTGCTAAGAGTTTTTCTTACATCTCAGGGAGACTTTGGACTGTTAGCAATGCTAAAACTGTTAAGACTTCAGCAACACTTACAGATGGACTAAATGCCTTTGTGTGAAGGAGTCACATGAGTCATTGGGGGGTGCAGAGGCAGAATGTAATGGTTTGAGTCTAGAGGTTCCCCCAAAGCCTCATGTGGTCATAGGCTTGATCTAGAGTGTGTGAAGCTGAAATTGATTCATTATGCAATGTTAGGCTCAAGGACATTAGGATGAAGGGTGTGAATGCTACCCACCCTAAGTAGTCTGAATAAAGTAAAAGAGGCAGTGAGATGCTGTTAAGTTCCTCTTGTTACTTTTGCTGCCTTGTGTGCACCATGCTTCTCCTCTGTGATGCCTGTTTGCCATCCCTGCCTTGGAGCCAGCTGATTATCGACTGAAACCTCTATAAATTGTAAGCCAACTAAACCCCTCCCCCTCTAACATTGGGTTTCAGGTATTTTGTCTCAGCAAGGATATAAAAGTAACTAAAACACTGGTGCCCCTGACCCTGGTAATCTAGAACACAAATCTCCCCTTAGAGTAAAAGATTTTTAGTACAATTTTGTCAAGTGACACTCAAGCCATTTGACCATAAATTTTAAAATGGATGTATTTGGGCAAAGCAGCTCCTGAGCAAATCTGTGGATTTATAAAGGGAGGACTTTACTCATTTTCTAAGTAAACTGAGATGCAAGACTAGAGGGATTCCTAAGATGGACTGCAGGGGTGCTGCTTCACAGAAGTTTTAATGCATCCTCTCCACCTGGTGCCTTAGCTTTATTCATTCACTGTTCACTGTGCCAGGAAGGATGGACATTGGTGGCAATATTTCAGGGAATAAATAGCATCAACAAAAGGAAAAATACATACATAAGTTATTTTTCGACTAAATACAAACTTTGAATTTAGGGAATCTGCAACTCGTGTTTCTGCAGTTTCTGCTAAGATCACTTGTCTGCAAAAGAATTAAATGAAATCCTTGGACCTCACTGTGGCTCACAAGGGTCCAACCAGCCCTGCTCACTTCCACCTTGCTCCAGGGCCAGCTGCAACCCCACCCAGCTCCAATCCTGACCACTCTGTTTACAGAACAAGATGGTGTAAGGAACAGCTGGGGAGACCGAAGACTTGTAGTGATGGAAGGGACTGTAATAGAGATAGAAGGTATTTAAGGGATATAAGGTTTTCAGGAATCTTTAGTTATGATTTTCATATTATGAACAATTTTAATGCTATCATTTTCATCAACAGTGATTTCCATCACTGAGCCTGAAGAGGTACTGTGTCTAAAATTTTGTGAATACATTAATTCAACTTCTCTTACAGAATTAATGTATATTTCTATCCCATCTGTAAGTCTTTGTACACTCTGAATTTGGGGTAAATAAATAAGAGGTAATGAGTGCAAATGCCTGTCTCTTCACAGAGCCCGTGGGTGGTCACCTCCCAGGTCTGCTCTGTATTTCACTCTCACTTGTGGCCAATGTGCAGCCTGAACTCTCCAAGATCTGAGTCTATGATCCCACCTCAGTTTAGCCCAGTGTTTGGAAAAACAGCACAAAGTCCATGTTTCACCAAAAATAGAGTCTCATGCACAAGATAGGTATAAAATCATGACTCATTGTTTCCTCTCAGGTGAAAATTATATGCCAGACATGTACTCAGGGAATTTAACTTCATAGAGTCAAACTCCAAGCACTAATGTCACCCTCATGGGGCTCTTTGTAGACACCACACATGCTCCCCTGCTCTAGTGTGATACTCATTTTCTTCTTGATGGCCCTGGGTGGTAATGCCCTCCTCATCTTCCTGATCCACACAAAGCGCTGCCTCCACAGCCCCATGGACATCTTCATCAGCCAGCTCTCACTCATGGATCTCAAGTACATCACAGCGATGGTGCCCAAGACTCTTGCGGGCCAGGTGACTGGAGCCCACACAGTCCCTCTGGGTGGTGGGATCCAGATGTTCTTCCACCTGACCCTGGCTGGGGCAGAATTTTTTCTTCAGAGCACCATGGCCTATGATTGCTATGCTGCCATTTGCAGACCTCTCCTTTACCCACTGCTGATGAGCCAGAGGGTCTGCCAGCTCCTAGAGAATGAGGCTTGGTTCCTGGGGATGTTTGATGGTCTGTTGATCACCCCCGTGAGTTGACAAGGTAAATTCTCCTACAGAGGTGCACCTTTAATCAGATTTTGAGGCTCAATATTTGAATAAAGCCACTACACACCACCCAAGTGTTGAAATAGATTAATAGAATGAAGGAAAAGACAAGGAAACACTGGGAATTAGAAAGTCAAACATAGGGTAAAATACACCACCAGATTGGGAAGCAACACTCGCTGCAACGAGGTTCCCTTCTGGGGCGCGACTTGCAGCATAGTTCACCACAGCAGCTCTCTCTCTCTCTCTCTCTCTCTCTCTCTCTCTCTCTCTCTCTCTCTCTCTCTCTGCCACTGCTGTTACTTATAAACCGTGTGACACAAATGTGGCCCTGTGCCAATGTGCACATGTGACTTAGGGCAATGTTTCCACTTCCCAGACCCGGCTAGGGTTCAGGGCTGAATTCTGTTCTCAGGATGGTTCATTCTGTATCAAAGTCTACTGTACTCTGGAGGGGGCCAGTGCTTTCCGGGACAGGCATGTGTCAGGGTCATTCTTCCATCACATGACTCTGACTTAACTCTTGACCATCATGGTCCCTTCACCCCATCACCATGAGCTTCCGCTGCAGTAGGTCCTGGAAAGTCCTGAGCTGCTTCTGCTCGCTCCCTGCCTTGCGCAAGCTCTCCTGCTCGACAGCTCCCTCTACATACAGCTTGTTCTGTGCTATGTCCTCATGATCCTGGTCCCCATCCTGGTCATCTCAGACTCTTCCACCCTCATCCTGTGCCTCTCCCACAGGAGGAGCTCAGCCGAGGACCGCAGGAAGCCTTTGCCACCTGCTCCTCCCACATAATCGTGGTGGTGCTCTCCTGTGGGGCTTCCGTCTATGCCTGTATCCTGTCCAGTTCCCACCACACAGCCCAGCAGACATAATGGCGTCTGCCTTCTACACCATCATGGCACCAGCGCAGGACCCTCTCATCTGCAGCCTTTGTAACAAGGAAGTCACGGGGCCCTGTGGACCATAATGATTTAGTAGAGGGTGAGCCTCGGGAGGACTGTAAGAGGGAAAGCCTGGGAGTGGCCATCTTTTCTTCCTTCCATCCCTCCTCCATCCCAATCTGTCTCCTCATCTACTTTCAGCATCTCGGTCTCCGACAGGAGCCCAGCCATATTTTCACTTTCTCATGCATGTAGAATTTCTCCTCCACATGACTTATGCATTCTATTTATCACACTATATTTTATTTAGAGACTTTTTAAGGGGGTTCCAATAGCTGACCTAAGCACAAAACACACACAGTGCCCTTGATCTTATCTTCTTCCAGTGTTGGGCTCACTGAATATTTTAATGTGACACATAGGTGTGGATCTAAATCCTGAAGGAGACTCACTGTGACAATTTCAGATCCTACCAGAACTCTAGAGGAATATTGGATGTTTCTTCACTTTGTAAAATCCTGTAAGTCATTGTTCACCTATGATACCTGCACCAATGAGTTTGATCTTGTACCTCAGGAAGTACAAGGGCACACAAGCTTTAGAAATATTGAAAGTGAAGTTTATGGTACAAACATCAATCTTCTTAATATTTTGCCCATAAAAACTACCTGGGTAAAAGGCTTATGAATATTAAAGTTCAAAAGATAATGGATTTGTCTAATCACAAGATGTAAATTAAAGTGGTTTCCTTTTAATTTCTATAGGATTTAGAAATCATATTCTAAATGATTCTCTACTCTATTTAGACTAAATACAACAGCAATCTTGGAGAACAATGGAAGGAAGGATTTTGGAACTCTTAACTTTTTGACTTTTGTTTTTCTGATACTGCATTAACCAATACTATGATTTTAGATTTGTCACTAGCATTTATGTCCCCTGCTATGTCTCATGCAACTAAGGGAATTTCTGTGGATCTACCAGGGCACTGTTATGTTCATGAACAAAATAATCCATGCAACCAGTGTTCCTGTAAAGAGACAGGTTAGGGAAGAACACTTTCTCCCTGACTGATATGCAAGAAGGTGGTGTCGATCCCAGAGTTGATTCTTAGGATCGTGTGGCTCACAGTGCTGGGCTTGCCTGACATGCAGTCACAGGACAGAAGCCAGGTGTACCCTGCCTGCTACATCTTCTGCAGGCCAGGCTTTCTCCACATGGCATGACAACTGGACACTCCTGTTTCCCAAGGACAATTTTTCCTGCAGTGTATGAAAGAATTTGTGTGAATTTGGAAGTAAATCCTACTGACTTGGGCAAAATCATAGCCCCTGTAAAGTAAGAGGAGCTTGTCTAGTGGTGGTTAGAATCAGTTTTATAGATCGATGTAGTTAATTAAAAAGAAGGAGCAAAACTGCTCAAATAGGTACCTGATACCATTATCAATTATCAACAGCATTTTTCTCCTGATTATATCATTGAGGTTGTTAGAGAAGTCATTTATTATCAGTGTGTAGATTTCATGAGCTTTTGATTGGCTTTTATTTTCTTTGTTTTCAATGAATATCCATTTGTCTTTTTACCGCTCTGTACTACATTCTGAAAAAAAAAAAACTGAAATCTTTAAGGGCGCTGGTACATTAGGGAACTTAGTAATAAGATAGAATACTTGAAGAAGGCTGGATTTAAATAAGTCATTCTTGAGTTTCTATCTAATTTATGAAGGACAATATGACTTTCATAGGCTTGCTCAAGCCCTCAGACTTTCCTTGTGCCACTTTTAAAATGAAGAAAAAGAACTTACTTGTCAGGTTCTCTTGTCAGGTCTCTCCACAGAAAGCCTGTAGTGCCTTCTACAGCTTGTAAATGTAAGACCCACTTAGGAATAAATAATAATGCTAATTGTTTACACACATAGATCAATCATTTTATGTATATTCGTTTCTTATTTACATTTTTAATACTATTTTTTATTACTATATTTTTCATTTACTTATGTTAAGGCAGATATCATGGCCTTATTGTTGCATAGCAATGGGTAAATGAAATCAGTGTATGATTATAAAAATTATTGTTATTTAATACATTAAACTAATTCAAATGTAGTTGTTTAAGCTTTATAATTTATAAGTTTTTGCTGTATATTTTATGATAGATTATAGCTTATGATCATTTTTTCTTATTTATTTATTTTACTGTTCTTACAAAACATTTGCATAATAAAGTTACAAGAATACATTATATATATATATATGTGGCATACACTGTGGTATTTTTATAGTGATTTTTTATTAATGCATATTATACAGAATAATAGGTTTCATTTTGGTGTGTTCATATAGCATTTATTCAAAAAATCAGTAAACATATTGTAGAACTAATAAAGATTTGCATTAGTCTCTTTTATCTCTGGAATGAAATACCTGGCATGCACAATTAGAAGAGCAAATGGTTTATTTGGCCTGTGGTTCCAGTCTGTGCTTGACAGGCTCTGAGGCAGAAGCAACTGGAAGGTGAATTGGTGGAGAAAGCAGCTCCATCCATGGCAGCCAGGAAGCAGAGAAGGGGAAGGGCCCCAGGCAGGACAGGGCTGAGGTGCACCATGCTCCAGCTTACGATGGTTTTTTTTTATTAAATTCTTTTATTGGTACATTGTAGGTATACAACACAATTACATTTCTCATTGGGAATTGTACCTTTACATAATGCATCTTGGTTCT
>NW_004624881.1:344103-359964 GCF_000247695.1 Heterocephalus glaber | reverse complement strand
GAAATTATTTCTGATTTCATTTTTTCCAGATCCCCTTTTGTTGCCAGTTCAGTGGGTCCAGGTGGTTGAGTATCAGAGTGTTCCATTTCATTTCCCTTTGGGATTGCTGTAGGTGATCTGGAAGTCTGTTGTTGAGACTTATTTATGTTTTCTCCTATCGCCTGGGGCAGCGGGCTGTTAGCACCTGCATGGATTACCTCCTCTGAGCTGGGTGAGGTGGGTCAGGGGTCGGGAGTAGCAGTAGGGATGGTGACCCAAAAGCCCTTTCCTGTGGGCTGGCAGCAGTGGGAGAGATGGTGGTCGGGAAGCCCCTTCCTCTGGATGAGGAGCAGTGGGAAGGCGGCTCAGAAGCCCCTGCCTCTGGGCCAGGAACAGCGGGACTCAGCACCTTGGTTTGGTGGTCTGGTGTCCTCTGCGTCTTTGTAGTGTGGAACCAGGTGCCTGCTTGTCTGCAGTGGGGTGATTCGGCATCTTCTGTGAGACTCAGGACCTCAGTAGGGTGTGCACAGACCTGCCCATCTGCAGTGGGGTGATTCGGTGTCTTCCATGGGACTCAGGACCTTGGTAGGGCGTGCCTCCAGCTTATAATGTTGCCACCTGCCTGCGCGTAGTCACAAGGTGAATTAGTTATTTTACATACAGACCAATCATGTCATCTATTCATTCGTTATTTGCATTTGCTGTTGTCATCATTACAGTTTTGATTTGTCCATGTTTTGCAGGTATCACAATGACCCACTCCCTCAAGCAGGGCCCCTTCTCAGTAGTGGGTTAATCCATTGTCGTGGCTACAGCACATGACAGGGTTGCAGCCAGAGACCCCACTCCTGATACTGCTTCACTAGGGATGCAGCCACAGCACGGGCTTCTCTGGGAGATGCTCCCTGAGAGTGTCTGGATGTGCTCTGTCATTCCCTACTGACATCCATTTCTACTTCTTGGGCATAGAGAGCATCAGGGAAACAACAACAAGTGGAGACCTCTGCTGCTATTCATTTGTAACTCAAGGACATGAGAACCAAGATGTAGAAGGGAAGCATTTTGCAACATACTGTATGAGGAACAGGGCAGAAGTGGATGGTTTGTTAAGTGACACATGTCGACCTACTTTAAACAGTCTTCCTGGGGCAGAGGGAACACATTGTCTGAAATGAAAATCTCTGAGAGTAACTTGCTCTCAGTGCTGCTGACTATTGTCTAAACATGAATTATGCATTCCAGGAGCATGGGCACTGTTGTTCCCCAAAGTCCCTTCCTTAGCCCACTCAATTTTAATTAATCTTTGGCCAGTGCCTCCCCACAATTAATACCTAAATTTCCATTGCTTATCAGTTTATACCATTTATGTACTATAAGAATATGAGATTGATATTGGCCTAGTCTTTGTCTTCACCACACCAACCTGCCACATATCTGATACTGAATATATAACAATTACTATTGAATAGAATTTGGAATGAATGAATGAAAGTGAAAATATTCAACATTTTAACTAGGTTCTACCTGAAGCTCTCATGTCACCACTCTGCTGTATATCTTATCCCAAATAAATTATTATTATATTAGAAGTTAAATACACAAAATGTCTCAAGCTCATTTATTAATAAATTAAGGTGGATGTTTCAGATAATCCTAAAATGCATGAAGACTTTCCTAAATGAAGACTTTCCAAGCTCAAAACTACTGAAATATATGACCATAGTTACTAAGTTCAACAGAATTTTATTTAAATTATGGGAAAGCAAAATATCAAAACCAAGACTGAAAGAAAATAATTACAGTCCATACAACTCACAAAATTACTGTTTTGATTTTACAAACACATTTATATTTACAAATAAAATCTTTCAAGGAAAATATGCAAAGATATAATTAAATTTTGACCAAAGCACTAGTTACATGCATAAACATGAAAAATCATGCAAACCTATTAGTCATCCAAAATGTTAGTTAAATAATGATATCTACAAAACTGGCAAAGATGGAAAAGCAAACAAAATTCAATGGTAAGGCAGGTGAAGTTGATGCTGTTGCATAGTTTGAAGAAGCTTGTGGCAAAAAACAATAAATTATTGTGTATGAAGAAATTTGAATCACTATATGATAGATAATTCTTGTAGGGGAAAAGGTGATATTCAGGCTAATTTCTGTATAAGCATTCTTATTTTAACCTGACTTATAGTAAAAAATTTGAACTTGGCATAGCTATTCACTATTAGGGAAGAGTGGCCTTTGTACTATTGATAATTTGATAGATCTTAACCTCATGAGTCAGTGTCTAGTGATACAGCAAGACTGCATCCTTCCAGCTGAAGGGGTGTGATGTGGAGACTGGGTACAAAGGCAGCAGTGACCTGTGGGAGGGTAGGTGAAGCAGAGTCAAGTGAGAGGGCATGTGGTCTCCCCAGGACTGGGAGCAGTCATTGCGTGGTGACCTGCACAAGCCCCTCACTGCTGTGCTGGTGGACTCTGCAGAAAGTGGGTCCTGGGAAGGCTCTGCCCTGTGCTCTGCAGCAGTCCAGGCCTGTGTCCTCTCAGTGCTAATCAAATCGACTTTAGGTTACTAGATGCTGCCTGAGCCCCAAGAGTCCCCAATGTCCACACCTGCAGCAGGGGCTAGAGACCATCACCAGGAGAAGTAAAATAACTTTGTGTCTTTCTTTTGTCCACCCTTTAGGGTTCCCGGGGCCTCTCCTCAGAGCTAACAGGAAACTAGATAGTTAAAGAGTTGGGACAGATCATCGCTTGCTGAGGTCCTGAAGGTCAGAGCAACCTCCAGCCCTCAGTGAGGCTGACAGTGGGGGATGCTGTCAGGATGAAGGATGTCATGAAAAGATCACCATGATAAGGTACAGTGATCATTATTTTTCCAGATCCTGCAGACAAAACTTTTTCAGAAGAACTTTGTTACAAGACCCATTAAGGCAGAGCTGCTCCTCTCTTTTTGTTTGCTTCATTAATCTGCTGCATGGTGTACACTCAGGCAATGCTTTACAGTATGAAGGCATGATACAACATTTATTTATTTATTTATTTATTTATTTATTTATTTATTTATCTATTTTGGGGTACCAGGGATCTAAACTGGGATCTTGCTCTTGCAAGGCAAGTGGCAGAACAACTGAGCTAAATACCTGGCCCATACAGTTTTTATTTTATTTTTCATTTTTAGTGATAATACACAGAGCCTCACAATGCTCTACCACTTAGTTATACCCCTACCAGGTACATAACAATTTTATTGGTGAATATTATTAATACAGGATAGTGAGATTCATGTGCTATATCAGTACATGTATATAACATATTGTTATTTTCATACATGATACCCCAACACCACTAATTTAAAGAAGGAAACATTTACTTGGTTCATAGTTCTTGGGTAATCAGTTCATGGTTCTCTCATTCCAAGGAAGAAAGTGCATGGCAGACCAAAGATGCTTAGTGCATTTGGCTGGGAAGCACAGCAGTCAGATGGTATGAAAAAGGAAGGGACTAGTGACAATATAAATATGTAAAGTCACACCACCATAACCAACTTGGACACATGCAGAAATATACTTCAGTAATCTTCTAGGTGTTTCTCTATACAAACCAGCTGACAAACCATGATTAATCATCTCAATCCACTCCTTGTCAACTTAACAAGGCCCCAAACCATACTTAACCTCCAAACCAATACAATAGCAACTTTGGATTTTCACCTAATATTATATAATTGTACACCACTGGAAATGTTTTGCCCAGTCTGAGCAGTTCCAGGATTGATTAAAAAATCAAGTCAAAGTCTCCTGTGGGAGTCAAGGCAAACTCTCAGCCATCGCCCTCTGTAAAGATAAAAATGTTACTTGATCCAAGATAAAATGGTGCACGGTAAACATTCTTATTCCAAAAGAAAGGAGTAGGGGACATAAAATAATCAGATCAAAGAAAAAACAAAGGCTGGCAGGATGAACATTCAGTCCTCTCTTCCACATTCTACACTCAGGGCTTATGGAGGTGAGAGGTGAGTTCCAGAGGGCTTGAGTGGCCCCACCATGGTATCACAGCTCATCTAGCCTCTCTCTTCAGCTGGCTCCACTCACAGTCTGCAGTTTTCCTCTGGAGATGTTCCATGTTCCTGGCATCTTCAGGTTCCTGTGATACCTTTGACTTCATTTCATCACCTTCATGTACTTACCTCTCTGTGTATCCTTGCCTCCACTCCCAGTATTTCCTCTGAAGTTGGAGTGGAAGCCTTTCTGATCACACAACTCTTGGATTCTGCACGTTGGTGAAGCCAGAATCACTCAGAGCTCACTATGGTCTGGTATCAGAGAAAACAATAAGCAGGGCTCCTAGGACCAAGGCACCCACAGCCCAAGAATGACTGGGTGGATGAACACAGTGAAATGAATTCCAGGGAACCAACTCTCTGGATGTCCCTTCTCAGTGCCCCGGGGCTGTCCTCTCAATTGAAAAGTTGACACTTTTGCACTGGAGCCTGTGATGGGTGGGGTATTGCTGACTCCTGAGGTGCCCTCAAAACATCTTTCTTCTTCCCCTTGTACAAAGTACTTTTTTCTTTTTAAAGACACTAACCTTTTCAACAGCACACTTCTTTTGGTCTCAACTTTACACATGGTTACTTCCATGCCAAAATTTGAGTTTTTCAAACATTACTTTTTTGCTTCCACTCCTATTACTTGCTATTAACCTGGCTAAAAGCAGACTGCTGTATTATGCCACAGCCTGAATGCTGGGATGATGTGAAATTTCTTCAGTGAGATAAAATTTATCCTAAGTCCTTAATCTCAGTCTCCCACAAATTCTTAGGACATGAGTAATGAGCAATTGTAGATTATTTTGGACAAAGTGTAACACACACATATCTCAAACTTCTTGAGTATGTTCTTTATTATCCACATTCTTCTCAACATTCTGGTCTTTTCATTAAAGGGATATTCAGGTAATGGGAGCATTTACAATCTGAAATATACACAGATTAGTGGCATAGAAAAATTGTTCACTGAAATTACAGTAGAAAATTCCCCAAATGAAAGAGACACTCTGTAATGGAAGCATTTATGGCCCCACAGCACACGATCAGGAATTTGTTTAGTCTTACTGTTGCTGGGACAAAGTAATGGATACTCACACCTTAAAAGAGGAGCCCTTCATTTGGCTCCTGATTTTATAGTTCTAAGTCCATGATTGGCTAGCTCCAAGGTGAAAACCTCCTGGTGGAAGGGCATATCAGAACAAAGATACTTACTGTTTGTGGCCAGTAAGTAGAGCAGAACAGCAAGAGAAATGATGAGACCATAAACTGAATACAGACCTCAAGATCATGCTTCAGTGTCCCACACAGTTATAAGTGTTCATTACAGATCCCTGAGGATTTATAAATCCTACCAAGTCACTCAAGTGGAGAAGTAAGACTAACCATCACATTCCACCTTTTGTCATGTTGACACACAAATTCATCTCCTTAAACCATACTTAATCACCATATAAAGACAATATTAATTTTATAGTAACATAATAAACTATCCTGCATTCAACCAAAATTCAAATAATTTCTTTTTATAAAATCTCAAAAGTTTCAGCATTTTTCAAAAGGGTAAGTCAAAGTCATCTTTGAGAATCAAGGCAAGCTTAGTTGTGAACTGCTGTAAAACTCAAGAAGATGTTACATGCTGCCAAGATACAGTGGTGTAATCTAAACACTGTCATTCAAAAAGGAAGAAATTTGGGGATAGAAAGCAACCAGGCTAAAGCATGACCATAATTCAGCAGGGCAAACATTAAGTCCTGCAGCTGCATATCTAGAATCTGGGGCACAAAGTGCTAAGATGTGAGTTCTGAGGCCTTTCTTGTGTCAGCCCCCACAACCTTTCTTTTTGGGTGGGACCACTTGTAGTCTGTGGTTTTCCTCTGTAGCTATTCTGTGTTACTGGCATCTCTAATTTATCTTGGTCTCCACTGAACCTTAGTTTCACAGGTCCATCTCTGAGGGGCAGCTTGCCTGACCTCACAGCTCTTTCTTTGACCTCTGGGTGGACGTGTCCATGACCACACAACTTGCATTCTACTTGCCTGAATAACCAACATCATAAGAATAACGCTAAAGCCTGACACCACCTCAGTTGTTAGCTAGTACCTGAATATGGTAAAATATGGCTGAATATAGTAAAAAGAACTCTAGGGAACTAATCCTTAGGGATCCTTTCTCCAGTAGGAAGCTCAGGTCTCTTTTCCCAAATGAAATGTTCACACTTTTGCCTCTTGAAGTTGTCACAGGGTGGGGTTAAGGTGTGTCTGCTGATCCCTGATTTGCAAACACAGCATTTTTTAACTGCTATTCACAGAATTAGTTATTATTTAATCTTCTCAACAACACAACTCCTTTGGCTACTACTTTATAAGCAGTCACTTTGGGGTCAAAATTTAAGTATTTTAAATATTTCTCCTTCTAGTGTGTATTTATACTGGAGACAGTCATTTCCCTCAGAGTTCTGTTGTCAGGTACAGCCCAAGTAAAGACATGGAAATCTCTTTTTCACAGTCCAGATTTCTCTGTTCTTCTTGTCTCAGCAGGAAGATAAATTTGGGCTGGCTTCAAATTTGAGCTCTGCCCCTCTGTGGCACAGTCTCTGGTAGGTCTAAAGTGCGAACTGGCCCATGGTCACCTGCTCAATCTCAGCATAACTGGGAAGGAGGGCACCAAGGCACCTGGCCTGTTGGTCAGACCTCAGTGTGTCTGCAGAAATATCCAGGCTCTGGCTGTGCTCACTCTGATTACCAGAGCAGGGCAGAAGTGTTCAGGCCTGCAGGGTCTCACTGGAGTGGGACAAATGAGCACCAGATCCTGCTGAGCTCTGCAGCTGTGTCCCCAGTGCAGACCCCCTCTCCACAAATCTCCACACAGCTGAGCTCTCAATGGTGACAGACTTTCTACTTCCTGCTGCTTTTCTTTTTGTTTTTCCCCTGTGCCCAGTTCACTGTGCCTGCTGTCTTCTGGGTTTCACACCATGTGGCCATTAACCTGAGACTCCCCAGCCTGGAGTTCAGCTTCCTACCAGTCAAGCACTAGAAGACTTCCCTCCAGCCCATTATTTTAGCTCTTCTCTGTCACAGTTAGCATTTTCATGGGCCCTCACTTGCTGTTGGGAATGTTCCACTTGTTGCTGACACTGTTTCCCACCTGGAAATATAAAATAATGGGGGTTTTCTGCTCTCCTGTGCCCTGTCCGAAAGCAGAAGGAGATAGATCAGGCAGCTCCTGACCACAGTCCTGCTTGCTTTGCTGAGGCAGCCACAGGGTTTCTTGGAAGGCTCCCTGACCAGACACTCTAAGCACAGATGAACACACTGGGAATGTTCACTCCTGCCCCCATTCACCAGGGGAACTCAGATATTCTTTCTGATCAGGCTATATCTCTATCCAGTAGCAAAGTCTGCACTCCCAACTATATGTTGTGGTTTTTCTCTTCCTGACATGTGGTGGGAAAGTTCCCCTGAGGAGTGTTTCATTCAGGGCCAGTGTGTGTTAGTCCAGTTACTTTATTTATCTTACTAAATACCAATGTTCCTAGGTTTCATGTGGCTACTAGCTCACTCAACCTTCAAACTACTGTTTCCCAATGTTTCTCCTCTCCTTCCAGAGGCACACTCCTGATGGTTTGGACCAGATTCCTGCAGCATCTTGGCAGAGCCAGCTGCCCCTGGGCTGCTGTCTGAAAGCTCCAGCAATGCAATTTTCCAACTGTGATCTCCATCTGGTGAATATATTAAGCTTGATTTTTAAATTCTCATTAAACCAGTTTTTGGTTTTAGAATTTTCTTTAATCTCATGTTAGCAGTTAAAGTAAAAAACAAATACATTACAATCAAATTCAAGACTGAAGTACAGCCAGTAATAAAGAGTGGGAGAGATGGAGATATCAAGAATTAGATATCAACATAAATATTACCACAGCACTGATCAGTGGTGGTGTCTTGACATCTAGATTGAATTCATGTATTTGAAAGAAAAATACCTTAAAAATATGTACATTTATATATGTATTTTATATACATATATTTCCTTCATTTTATATATATACAGTAATGACTATAAAATGAAAAAGCAGTTGCTGTACAATGACTAACTGATTTTTATATATCAGATGTTATTGACAATTGGGATATCTATGATCACTATTTTTTATTTTCTAAAAAAACAAAATTTCATAACAAAATAATGATAGAATAACAGTCATCAATGCACAATGTATTATTATCTTCAAAATTGTTACTCAGAATACAAGACAGACAAAAAAGATTCTCTCTTACAAAGAAGAAACATAATAGCACAAAACTTTCAAGATTGTGAATTTTACAGGAGAAAAAGTTTTTTAAAGTATATAAGAATAAAATCAGAACCATGGGGAAGGTACTTATTATCCTCCACTGTTCTCCTAATTGCTTTCTTCTCCAAAGTCCAGAGAGAATTTCAGACAAAACTTTGATCCAATCCCATGGAGAGCATAGTAAAACTCAAGGTGACATTATTGCTCCACCTTGCCATGCACACTTAACTTGTCCACACCCACCAACCCACCAGGTGAGGCTGCAGGGCCATCTGAGGGGAGCTCACCACACAGGCAGAGAGCATGGGAGGAGCAAAGGGCAGCCACTGCTCTGGACTCATGGATCTGCTGCTGAAACTTTCTGCTAGTTGTTGATGATATTTCATAGTTTTTCTATATCATTTATTTTCTTGAGAAAAGAAAATGTGCTTTCTTCTTAAAGCGTTCATACAGCATTTATTTATAACATTTCTTTACTGTAGCACAGTAAGAAATAAGAATTTGATTTCCAGTATTTCTGAACAAACCAATACATGTTTATGCCTTATGTTTAGATGATCATATGATGTATTTGTTTCCTGGGACTTAGCTTTTACAGAGAGAAAGTGACAGTTACACTCCAAGAGGGGACAATGTTGGAAAGTTACAGAAATGGAGGAAATATGGGACTCAATCATATTTATGTTTCTCTGAGGAAACTGACAGTGCTTGGCTGAACACAAAGTGTGGACTACACTGGAGGATGGTGTTTACGGGAGAATGGGGGGTTACTGCTTAGTGTCCCACCTTTGGGCTAGACATGAGACTTTCCTCAGTTTAGTTCTTCAGTGTTAGGCAAATACCCTGAGAATCTGACTTTGAAATCTGTGAGGGAAAATAAGGTAAGTAACTGACACGCACTTGGGGAAGAAGAAACATGGGGAAGCATTAGAACTCTGCTCAGAATGATGATGTCAAGTTCAAAGAGTGGTTCAGTGTCACCTTACAGCACCATTACTTATCCCCCCAGTTAACCATGCCCTAAGTTGTGTAGTTGAAACTCAAGGAGTTGGACAGAGAAGAAGAATGAACAGGTAGATCAGTGCCCGTGAGTGACAGACATACAGTGTCCCCTGGTCTGTCTGGTGTCCACATCCACAGTGGCTGTTGTGTGGCTTCATGACCATGAATTCCCCTGAACAAGGAGCAGCAGAGATGTTCCTAACACACCTCCACCCTCATCCACCTCCTGCTCCCCTCTGCTCACTCAGCAAACAGCACCTGGGGATCACATGCTGCTCACTACTTCATACTCAATCCACTCTGTGCACAAATACAGATTACATCAGCAGGTGTGCTCTGTGGTTTCTTGGGAAGTTTTTAAATTTCTGCAAAGCTCTGTCTTCTTCTGACTGTGGAGGGAGGATTTGATTGGAAGGAAATTGCCTCATATTCTATCAGCCATCTATCTATCTATCCTCTATCATTTTATCCATCTTCCCAATGTGTCTTGGGTTTTGGATACTTATATCAGTGCATCAGTGTGTCATCTACTGCATCATCACCTCAGAACATGATGCTGGTAGTGAGCTGAATATATGGGCTAGTTTCTGAAATTATTACGAGGTCATAAAATGTATTTGAACCTGTACTTTTTGAAGCAATCATGCACGGAGACAGGTGATGAGCATCAGGCCAGAAGAGGAACAGACAGCTGGAACATTTCAGTGTTGCTTAGTTTTCCTCTCTGCTCTCCATTTTCCAAGAAAAATTAATTATGGCACTTAGTGAAACCTATAGTGATTGCAAAAACAGCCAAAGTCTTGTTTGGTAAATACCAGAGACTCCCTAAATTCTATTTCTTTCATTCTGAGATTTAACGCTAATGGTAAGAGCTTTATGGAGATGAACTTTTAGGAAAATACATATTCTAGACCAAAAAAGGGATTATCCATGAAGCTCTATTTAATCAGGGTTACACTAATGCACATGTCATACATTTGTTTATATATACAGGTTCATATTAATATGTCTATATCAATAAATTTATACATGTATATAAAATAAGCAAATATAGAAACCAGAAAAATTATCAAATCCATATTCCTTTTTAAAGATGAGTTGCATGCTTGACTTATTTATTTGCAGATTTTTCTCACAGTACTCTGAATACCAAAGTATTGAATGTATAAAGACTTACACATAACATAAGAGTAGTAACAGCCATCTCTAAGATTGCCTCTGCAGAATCTAGTGTAGATGTTAACCCAAAGCATGCATGTTTATTCATTTGTGACTAGCACTCATCTGAGAGCTTTCCTTACATTGCCTCACCTAATCCTCACTATGTCTGAAGTCAAATATTATTTTCTTTTTCTTTAAGGAAGAGTGAATGGAAGATGGGAGGAGATAGGGGCCAGCTCAAGCTGAGGCTGACATCTGGCCAGAGTCTGGAACCCTAATCCCATGACCTTTAGGTCTCCAGGTTCCAGGCCTGGTGAGGGTCCCACCCTGCTCGTGGGAATGTGAGCATCATTCCACACAAACACAGGTCCTCATGGAATGGCCTGGTCCTATGGGCAGAGGGAGTTTAAATGTTCAGTGTGAAATTCACACACATATTATATTTCACTTATTTTAAATATGTCATATTTAGAACATACATCAGTGCATTTTAATACTTAATCTTAAAAACATAATGATTGGACGTGTTTCCTACTTCAATAATGAAAACTCAAGGAATAAGAAATTTGATTTCTCTTATTGGCAATGATTTTGCTGATTATGTTAATAGAGAGCATTGAGTTGGTAAACCTTCTGTACTTGTTGATAAACTACAGTGTCATCAAGAAGTTCCTAACCTTGACATGTGGAACTTCATTATCAGTTACCAATTAATTTGAATAATGGTGGTGAGATCTTAGCTTCTTTTCACTTTTTGAGACACAGGTAATACATATATATCCATCAGGCCCCAGGCCTGTGGGGCTGCCTCTGGTTATGCAGTCAGGTTCGTGCATATGACTCCAGGATGCTCTCTAAACAGTCTTCCAGAGGGTCATGTTACATTAACCCCCAACTTCTCTTCCTGGTCCAGGTGGAACCCCATGGACAGCCCCAACTGGATGCCCAAGTACACTACATGGGTAGATTTCATCCTGGTGGGGCTCTTCCCTCAGTCCAGACACCCAGCTCTGCTGTTCCTGGTCATCTTTGTGATGCTCCTGATGGCCTTGTCAGGAAATGCATTGCTGATCCTCCTGATATGCGCCAACACCTGCCTTCACACCCCCATGTACTTTTTCATCACCCAGTTGTCCCTCATGGACATGGTGTACATTTCCACCACTGTCCCCAAGATGCCCATGGACCAGGTCATGGGTGAGAACAGGATCTTGGCTCCTGAGTGTGGGAGGATGCAGATGTTCCTCTACTTGATGCTAGCAAGTTCAGAAGTTTTTCTTCTGGCAGCCATGTCCTATGACTGCTACATGGCCAACTACCATCCCCTGTGTTACCCCATCCTGATGAACCACAGAGTGAGTCCCCTCCTGGCATCTGGCTGCTGGTTCCTGGGGTCAGTGGACGGCTTTATGCTGACCCCTGTGACCATTACCTTCCCCTTCTGCCACTCCCGGGAGATTAATCACTTCTTCTGTGAAGTCCCTGCTGTGATGATGCTCTCCTGCTCAGACACCTCATTCTATGGGTGTTCATGTACCTGTGCTGTGTTGTCATGCTCCTCGTCCCCATGACAGTCATCTCAAGCTCCTACACCTGCATCCTCCTCACCCTGCTCAGGATGAACTCATCAGAGGGCCTGAAGAAGGCACTAGCCACCTGCTCCTCCCACATGACCATGGTGCTTCTCTTCTATGGGGCTTCTGTCTACACCTACATGCTTCCCAGCTCCTACCACACCCCTGAGAAGGACATGGCGGTGTCTGTGTTCTACATAATACTCACTCCTGTGCTGAACCCCTTAATCTATAGTCTTAGGAACAAGGATGTCACAGAAGCTCTGAAGAAAATGTGCAGTGTGAGACCTGCCTTTCACAACATGGTAAAATAGAGAATGCATGTACTCATGGGTTCATTTCCTTCTCTCTGCTCATCAGAGATTTAGGGTTTTATGGGACCATTGTTCCTCAGACTTTCACATCATGAGGTCTCTGCTCACATCATCCCTTTTTAAGGAATTGTTTTACTGTTCCTGAATGTTCTCCATCTGTGTCCTCTTTGTCCACTCAAAACCCTTGTTAAATTGTGTCTTATTGATGCTATGTTTTCTAACGTTGATAACTGCTCTTTAACTATAGGAAAAATGTTGTTCATATTGTTAGGAAATACATGATAGACTATTTAGAGGAAATTGTCATAAAGTTTACAACAGATATGGGAAACAGAGAGAGGGAGAAACGGTAGAGTATAAGGGGATGCAATATTAATAATGAGTGAGTCTAGTTATTTGTATCTGAGATTCATTGTACTATCATTTTCATGATAATTTATGTAAACTTGAAATTATAGCCAAAACACCATCCTGCTGCAGGGTCTCAAAGCCTTACATCCATCTTATTATAAACAATGAATTTAGCCCATCTCTAAGAGTTGAAAAGTCTTAACAGTTCCAGCAAAGTCCAACTCCAAACTCTCCTCTGCTACTCAAAGTAAATGCTTAGTTATGAACCTGTATAACACAAAATAGTTAAATGCTGGTGATATATAGTGTACATGATAAACATTCCCATTCCAAAAGGAAGGAATAAAGAAACACGCCAAAGTAAGACTAAACCCAAGGAGAGAACACCTTAAATCCTGAAGTTCTATGTCCAGCATCTGGGCCAAGCTGTGTTGTGACATAAGCTCCAGAGAACTTGGGCAGCCCTGACTTTCTGTTATTGCCAGTTGTAGCATACAGGTGCCTCAGTACACACCCATGGCTTTCCTCAGCAGATCTTACTCATTTCTGAGGTCTCAAATTTCCTGGGCTCTTCACTGCACTATTGCTTTCAGTCTTATAGCTTCACACACTGCCCTCTGAGGGTGCGTGCACACTGCCTGGCCTCCCAGGCCTTCTTCTGAAATCTGTGCAGAAACCTCCATGACCCCATAACTCTTGCATTTGGATACCTATATAACCAGCAACACATCAATGATGCCAAGGTCTGCTATCAGTTATGGCAGTAACCAGCCCACCTTGGACCATGCATGCAGCCTTTGAGTGTCTCAGCATATAAGCACTGTGAAAAGAATGCAGAGAACCAATTCCCTAGGTGCCCTTCCCAAGCAGAAGGCCAGGGGATACACTTCATTAATGAAATGTTACAGTTTCACACTTTTAATCTGAAAGATGGGGTTTTTCTGATTCCTAGGATGCCTCTAAACCATCTTTCCTGAAGTCCTGGTGCAAACTACTTGGCTTCTTTTTAATGCAGATATTTTTTCAACATCAATGGTTTTCTTTGCCCCAACTTTTCAGGAACTTCCTTTTGAGCAAAACAGAAAATGATTCAAACAGTGTAGTTCTGCCATTTACTCCTTATTTTCACTGGAGATTTAGCTACAAGCACCCAGCAGTACCCACGCCACAGCCTGAATGGTGGGCCAACTCAACATTTCTTTTGTTAGATTAATTAGTCTACTGCAAATTAATCTCCATCTCCAACTATGTCTCCAGACATGAGCAAAATGTAGCCAATTTTTCTGCCAGACCATAACACATGACCTGGAGTCCAGCTGTCAATGGATTCCTTGTTCCTAACTGAAACCTCCTTAGCCTGGCCTCCTGAAACTGTGTGCTTTTCTAGTAGAATACTGGCCTTCAAATATCTGATGAGAATCTCCCATCAAATTCAGCTTACAACATGCTAGGTCTACAAGGCATCTCTAAAACTTTCCAAATTCCCCTTGAGAACTAGGACTCTAGGCTTCTGTATCACATGGTCAGATACAGTCACAGCAATGGTCCCTCTACTCTGATACTAGTATTTGCTTATTACTTTCTTGTCATGGGATAATATACCCAACAACCACACATCAAAAGAGCTGAGGTTTATTTAGACTCATGATTTCAGTCCACACTCTACCGACTCCCAGCCAAGAACAGGATGTCAGTTTGGTAGGGCAGAATAAAGGTGCTCAAATAATAAAAGCCATGAAGCAAAGAGAGGAAAAGGAGGCAGAGATTAGAATGCACCCTTTCAAGTCACAACCCCAGTGACTTGCCATGCCCCAGCTCCAAACATGAGAAATTAGGAGTCATTTTAGATGAAAACCATAATAACAACTCAATTATTTTTAACTCAGTAATTTTTAAACAAATAACTGCATGATAATGTTGATCTGAATTTATTTTATTGTTGCATATGAAAAAACTGAATCTGTGATATCATTTTGAATAGTCAAGCCAGATGAACACATGGGACATATTTATTCAAATATCACTTTTATTTAATACTACATTCTGAGCCATGCAAAGATAAATAAATGAAATAGAACATGGAAACTGAGAAACTTAGTTGAGATAATGCCTCATACAGTAGAATGAACTTTTTTAAAACAAAATCAGGGTGTCTGCAAAGCAAGAATACATATCAATTCAAGAGCATGTCCAGGGGACCTTGAAGAGGTTTCCTAAATTCAGCTGAATGATCTGACCACCTCCTGCTCATGGGCCTCTAGCTGCTATCACCTTGTGCTGAACTCCGGGGCTGTCAACTTCCACAGCAGAGCTGTTGTTCTGTTTCCCTCACATTGAATGATCAGGCTCTACATCTTTCTTCTACACTGCTCTCCTCAGTTATTATAACCTGATGGCTTTACTCATTTACAAAACTTATTGTCTGCAAAACTTTAATCCTTATTTATTGGTACATGTATATAATTGCTGTGTCCTTCTACCATAAACCTATTACTGTATCCAAGCAGAAAATTTCTCTTATTTATATTTCTGCATCATTGCTAAATGCCTGGTACATGACAGACACAGAATAAATACCTATGAATTTGTTATTGTTTTTAGAGGACAAAGCAAGCCTTTCATCTATTTCTTTTTTAAATCAACTTTTCTGGTATATTTGCAATTCAAAAAATCGCATCCATCCTAGGGATTTTGTATCTGTACATATCATATCTTAATTCTTTTTTCCCACTCCCTGCCCCTCCCTACCAACTCCTCTCTGAATTTACAAAACTTTGTTTCCATTTTTTCTTTCCATTCTTTCTTTTTATTCCTGTTACTTTCTTTTTTTTTTTGGTACCAGGGATTGAACTCAGGACCTTGCACTTGCAAGGCAGGTGCCGGAACCACTGAGCTAAATCCCCAGCCCATATTCCCGTTTCTTTCCCTCCCTCCTCCCCTTCTTCAATTTTCATTTGAATGGTTTTTTTCCTACTTCTCCATATCTAGTTTCCTTGGGTTTCTCAATGAAGAAAAAAATGTGATATTTAAATGTGTGTCTAATTTATTTCACTTAAAATTATGTCCTTAAAGTGCACCCATCTACCTAAAAATGATTCAAATTTATTCCCATCTATGGCTGTGTAG
>NW_004624881.1:287180-326655 GCF_000247695.1 Heterocephalus glaber | reverse complement strand
GGAAGGGGGAAAAATAAGAACCAAGAGAGATTATGTAAAGGTGCATATCTCCAATGATGAATGTCATTATGTTGTACACCTAAAATGTACCAATAAAAGGATATACAAAAAAAAGAAGAAAGAAATAAGTACCTACACAAGTGAATGACTAACTGAGAAAATAATAAAGATATGCACATTCCTCCTGGAATTCATAGACAAACTGAATATGATAATCTCTGTACATTTGCCTCAAATGGCAACTTACTGAGTGGTTTCTCTGACACCTAAACATCCTCTTAGTAACTATACTATAATTGTAACAAGGAACTCAAAGGTCAATCTCACTAACAGGAACAGAAAATGGACACTCCGGATTCACGGGGGCAAAAGAATCCACAGTATTGTAGAACAGAGAGCAAGCAGCATAAATGTAACCATCAACTGTAGAGCATCAGGTGCACAAATACATGTGTGTCCTCTGGTGCCTGGTGAGGTTGGGCTGCAGGCTGAAGCCTTACCTGCCTCCAAAATTGCAGACTGGGTGTGGGTGTCCTTTGGTGTACAGTGAGGTCTGTGTTCTAGGAAAAGCCTGGCCCACCACCCATGTAAACACAGGGCCTCTTCCCTGTGTGTGTCCTCCTGAGCTGCTGAGGTGGATTTACAGCTAGAACCTCTCCCACACTCCCAGTAAATGCAGGGCTTCTCCTTTGTGTGTGCCCACTGGAGCATGGTGAGGCCTGAGTTGAGCTAAAAGCTCTTCCACATTCCCTGCAAACAGGTTTCTCTCCTGTCTGCTTCCTCTAGTGTGCAAGGAGGACTGAATTTCATGCACAGGCTCTCTCACACTCTGCATGCTCAGGGCTTCTCCTCTACCTGGTGAGTTCTGAGCTACACCTAAAGTACCTCTCATATTTCTTGCATACATGAGGGTTTTTTCCTGCATGTGTCTCCTCATGCCTGGTGAGGATTGATTTATGGTTAAAGCCTCACCCATACTCTTTGCATACTGGTATCTTCCCTGAGTGTGTGATACAGTGCATCATGAGTAGTGACATGTATCAAATCTTTTGCATACTCCCTGCAGCATATGGTTTCTCCTGTATGTTAGTCCTCTGGTGCTTGCTGACATCTGACTTATAGCTATAACTTCTCCCAAACTGTCTACACATAGAAGCCTCCCCCAGTGTGATATCTGGGGCCCAATGACATTTGACTCATTGCTGAAGCCTTTCAGACACATGATCTTCATTCTTGACATTTCTAAGTGTTGCATTCCTAACCTCCTCAAACCATTTTCCTGGGCACTCTGGTTTCTCTTTCTAGCCTCTTCAGAGCTCTTTGTAAAGGGTTCCCTCACCCTTTCAAGATCTTTCTTTTCATCATTTCGGTAGGCTAGAAAAGGTCCCTGAATTCTCCCTCATTTTTATCCTTTTATGTGCCTATTTCTCTTTCTTTTCAACTTCTGACCTCCTTTTGTGTCATTGCATCTGCGTGAATCACAATGCTCCTGAAGTTGATGTGCTTCTGTCCTGGAAAAATTCCTGGTCAGATATGAGATCTCTGACTCTCTTCTACATGTTATCACAGGAGTTTCTCACTGGAGAAGAAATAGATTTCTGGCTTTGCATCTGCTGAAAGAAGATGTCCTTTGTCAGGCCAGATGAATATGCTACTATTTTGCTATTTGGTAAGGCCTTCCCTTGTACTCATTGATCATCTGCTAACAACATAAGCTATCCCTCACTAAGTGTTCCTGTACAGTATGTTTTCCCATTCTGTTCTTGTTAACTCCATCATCAGGATTCCAGAAAGCCCACATCAAAGTCATTTGCTACCTGCCACCCAAACTGTGGACCTCCCAGTGGCAGCAGAGGTATGTTCATTCCTGGTATTGTGGCAGTGGCCATGCCCCACATGCACAAGAGCCTCCTAAGATGTATCCTATCTTTCAGAGCCGCCTTCTGCCACATAACCCTGCAGCTCAAACAGATTCTTGTCCACCTCTCCTGGATACTGCCTCTAGCTATTTAACCCATGAAGAAGGGCCGGGGATTTAGCTCAGTGGTTTTCCTGCCTGCTGCACAGGTGCAAAGACCCAAGTTCAATCCTTGGTACAAAAAAAAATGAAGTAATGCTTTATGGTTTAAGTGGAAATATCCTCAGTTACTTTTCCTGAGAGTATACAAGGATCTATTAATTTAGGGCACATCTAGTTCCAGATTCACAATCACAGGAGGCTGTTTATGGTGGTGTTGAAACTTCATACATGAGTACATCTGAATCTGGCTGTTCTGTTCAAGTGGACATATTGAGGGACACTCATATACCTACCTTTTCATCAAGATGTAGGGATTAGGCTGACCATGGCAGTGTGGCTTGTGTCCCATTGGAAAAAAAAATAGTAACTCTAGCTGCTTCTGCACAACTTGACCATGAACACTTTTCTCTCTTGCTCCACAAGTCATGAACTGAAACTATGACTTTCCTCAGGCACCACACCAGCTATTTGTAGTTGACCTATTTCATCCAGTCTTAGCCTATTTCAAATATCTTATAGTATCTTAGCCTATATCAAAACATCTTGTCTCAAAATACATCCCTAACCAGAGTTCATCTGTCTCTTTGCTCCACTGTCACCCAACCCACCACCTTCTCTTACCTGAAGACTGAAGCAGCTCCTTGGGGATTACATGTTGCATTGTAGTTTCCAAAAGTTCACCAGAGAATCATCTCAAAACAGAACTCACAACTCAACAACTGTTTCCATGCCCTGTGTCATAGTAGTAGGCAGTGACACTGCATGTCCAGGGTCCAGTGCATCTACTATCCTCTGTCCTCTACAGTCCTCTCTGTCCTCTACTTCTTTTCTCTGAGAAGGATCACCCAGTCTTCAAACCCTCAACTCTTTCTTGTGTCAGGACAGCTAAACAGATTCCTTTTCTGGAATCCTCTGCCCACAGATAATTTCCTCTCTCAAAAATTTTCTGCTGCAAGGAACCTTCCATGGCAATGTCTACTACAATCTAAACTGCCCTCATAAGTGTTGCTACACACTTTTCCTGGATGAGCTAATTCAGAGCACGAGTCACTGCCTGCTACTATGCACTTGCTAGAATGTGTGCATATGCCTACTTCAGGTGTCAGCTGACCAACAGCAGTCAGTGTGCTGAGCATCCTGTTCAAATTGTGTGTTCATGACAACCAATAGATGTATTGGATACCTAACTATATATACAATATTATCTACAAAGACAGGAAAATTAGGAAGGAACACACAAAGGGCCAGCGGGAAAACAGAAGGTTTTTAGCATTACATGTTGTTACATATTTGTGCATAGTATAGTGAAATAAGCAGAACATATATGGAAAAATATACACATCGTTCCTATGGTTCAAGAGCATTGGGAATGAATCTGGAAGTCCAGAAGTACCTCATGTAAAATTTTGCAGACTATAGTCTGCATTTCACTCTCCTTAAGAGATAAAAATTACTATTCCCAAGGAAAACCATTTCTTTCCCTCCATATTTTGAAACTGTAGTGATGCCCACCTCTTCTGGCTGTGCACTGCTTCTTCTGTTTGCTGCCACATTTGATTTGTAGGTGCCAGGGTGCTTATACCAGATCAGCAGTTCAGTGGCTTGCTCAGTGACCTCTGGGGTGTGGTACAAGTTCCATCCTTGGTATTGAAAGGCTACCAGGTTCTGCTACTTTTCATCCCAGCCATAGTTCACCTACCTGGGTATTAGGCAGCAAAGGGAAGGAAATAGCAGCTGATCAGTTTCTGCTCCCCAATAGATCTGCCTCCAGCCATTCATTTAATCCTAGAAACCTCTGTGCTAGGACTCTGCCAATTCCACCACACACCCGGGAACCTTCTCTCCTTACCTAGGTCTCTCCCACAAGGTCATAAGCTCTCCTAGATCCAGGTCCTCACAATGCTGTTGTGTCCTAGAAGGTTTCCACCCACACCCAAGAACGTAGAATTCCCTGTCCAATTCCTAACCCATGTTCCACTGAACTGATCATAGAACACAGTGACCACTAGCTTTATAAACTTCAAATCGAATCTGGATATCTACCACACAGTTGAGTTGTGCTGTATACTCTGCTTCTAGGTTAGATCACATCATTCTATACTCAGCACAAGCTCTCTGTGGAGAGACTTCCCCACCAACTACCACTCTACCACGCCCCCACCTCACCCAGGTTTCTCTAGAAATTTAGAATTCTCTTTATCTGAGCATGACATCACAAAACAATAATAATTAGTTCATATCCTCTATCCAATTTAAAGAAGAATTAGGCCCTCATATAAATTGATTGCAGCACTGAACAGAAAACCAATGCTCTCCTGCCCATGGCCCTTCCCCCCACTTCTGAAGCTCAGCACCCAGTGCCAATATCTTTGAGACTATAAATACTTCATGCTCTCACAGGTAAAAGGCCCTTGAGGTAAGTTGTGCCGGTATTGTGTAACTATTGAAAAAAATAGAAAAATTGCAGTCCTAGGAAATGTTTCATGTGTGTTTCCAATACAACCTTATGAGGGAATGGGCTGTGATCTGACTGAGTAATGAAGTCCATTTCCTAAACTGGAATATAGTAGGGCCTTTGTATGTATTGAATACTGTGTGAACCCAAGTTTTCCAAGGTCTCTGGGATCTTCAAAATTTATCCCTGAATCTGAATTTTTTGTCTATCCTGGACATCTGTATTTTCAAAAAATAAAATCTGGTAATCATATGTATTTATTTGTCCTGATTGTTCATGCTGTGGACAAGCATAGTGCAGAGAGAAAAACAAAAAGAGAAAGATTATTAGAATCACAGAGGGAATCAGGATTACAAGAAAAGGGGTGACTATCTTCTCTGGAACACAAACACCTAGTGGCCTCACCTCATCCAGTTAGCCTGGAACTTGCCCTAAAATTGTACATATTCATTGCTGTTTCCTCCCTTTTTGATCTGGGTTTCTGAAAAAGAAGATATAGGCTTGGGAGGTGGATAATGAACACAGTTAAATTATTCTGCTTTCATTGACACCCTTTCAGTCTGCCCAATGTACTCTGATTGCATGCTCTGTAGTCATCATCTATACATGAGCATAGATTCCTTAAGTCATGCCAGAGGCCCTGTCAGATTACATGCACTTCATCTCTGTACACCTCTCCTCCTGCTCAACCCCTGATCCTGAAGTAGGAGTTCCATGTACATATAAAGACTGTGTTGCCCAACTCCACAGCTGAGTAGTACCAAGGAACCGGGAAGACAGCAAATACTCCTGGTTGTTTCTTCATCCACTACATTATGATACTTGTAGGGGCCAAATCACAGACACAGTGTTAACTGAGATGCATCATTCAACACTACAAACCCAGCCTGAGGGATGCTGGATTTAGCAATTCTCAGCCAACAGGGCAGAGTAAAGTCAGTAGTTGGGATGCCACTTGTCTATCACAATGTTCTTTAAAACCTCATGGACCAATGAGCAACACATCTGTCAGTGAAGGAGCTCTGGCACTTCTTTCAATCTGAGGGGGGCAGCAGAGATTGGGAAAGGAATGTGCATGTTCCTGGACGTAAAAATCCATAGAAGAGTCCAGCAGTTGAATCTCTTCCCCTCAATTCTGCACTCCAAATCACAAGAACAAAGGCAGGATTTGGCAGTTAGATGACCAGATGAATTGTACCAGGACAGAACATCCTTCTGCATGAAGGGCCAAAAGGTCACTTGAAGAGGTGGTCATCATTTTGGGGCTTCTTCACCTCTTCATATGCTTGAGCCTTTCTTTCTCATGGGCTGTACATCTTCCCTTCAACCTCTGTTCTTCTGAGTTCTAAGATGGAGATCAATAGAAGGGTGAGGTTAGCATCAGAAGCCTTTCTCTCTGATTCTACAGAAAATGAGCAGGGAGAAGTCAGAGGGGAAGAGGATGGAAACCCTGAGTCCAACCAGGATGTGGCTTCTATCCCATGATTGGATCTCAGAGCAGGTGGCCAGGTGCACACAGAGTAGAGGAGCCATAAGCCCAGGTTGGGAAAGGGACCACCAGCAGACACAAGAATCACCTTCCATCCACAGCATGTCACAGGAGCTGGGGCCTCTTCCTGAGGATCCAGGAGTCCCTGGGCAGCATGTGTGCTTTGCAGGTAGCCATGTTGGGGGTAAGTAGATGGATACCCTGATAAGTGCCTTAGTGCACCCCAGCCAAGGGAAATTGGTTTTTATTTGGAGGGGGAGTTTTAGAGACCCTCAGGCTGAGGATATTGGTTTACTTGGATGGGGAATATTTGCATTCATTTGGTTTAAGGGACTTTGTGTTTCTCCAGGGGGATTATTCTGGTTTCATCAGAATAAGGAAACTGGATTTTGGGGTGGTGGGTATTTGGAGAGCCTCAGACTGGAGAAAAACAGCTTTCTTGGTTGGGAAATATTTGCATACCTTGTGCTGAGGTAATTGGGGTTGCACCTAGGTCTTGGATGGGGGAATGTGTTGAGAATTTTTGTATAGGTGATTATAGGTGTCACTTATACTGGGGAAAGGGCTTTCTTGGATGGGGTATTTGGGTACTGTCACACTAAGGAAGCTGGTGGTGGATTATTTTAAATGGAGAGCACCTCTGTATTGTCGGGGCAAGACTTTGATTCTCTCAAGTCTGATTCTGTCAGAAGGAATAAATTTAAGGTGCTCAAGTAAAGTTTTGGGATTCTGAGGTTAAGTGTATGTGGTTTCCACAAGATGTATACATTGGGGATTTGAAAGCTGAGGAATTTTGGGGTCCTAGGGTGTGAAGATATTTCAAAGGAGAATCTGGGACTGATGGATCACTCTTTAGCAGACAGAGTCCAGGTCTTGCAGTTGGGACATCTGGCCTCTCTCTGCTATTTAGGATTCTAGAACACAGGAGGATTGGGCTCATAGGCTCCAGTGTTTGGGGTCTAGGGCAAGTGGATTTGGTGTTCCTCTGGGTGAAGTCCTGGAAGCTGACAGACTTAGAGTCTCAGGCTGTGGGAATTTGAGTCCCTCCAGGTGAGTGAAGTCCTTCAAGGATGCAGCATTTTGGGCTATCTTGGGGCTGAGGTAACTGGAAGTTTTGCAGAAACGGAACCTGCGATCTCCCAGGCTAAAACTGCAAGATCTTACCTAAGGCTCATGGGAGATTCACAAACCCCACATATCCTGGGGCTATCAGTGTCTGGCCTCTTCAAGCTCCTCTCAGGAAGAGGAGCCTCTGGACCCTGGGGAGGTGGCAGCCTCTGCCATGCTCCCACAAACCACCAGTCAGTGCCTAGACCACAGCCACCCTACCACCTAGTGCTCCAGAGCTCGGCTCAGTGGGTCAGCTGGTCCTGCATTGCAAGTAGAGGTAGACCTGTCAGTCATGAGCACTGGGCAGAACTGTGCTCTGCTGGACTAGGCAGTTTATGGCCTTTCTGACTCTGAGAATATTTTCTCACCCCATCTGGATTGGCTGCCCTGAGTCAGTCAACTCTGCAGTGTGCAGGTACAGGTTTTATGGCTTTCCTCTGCTCCTCCTGCCCTTCCACAGCCCATGTTCTCAGTCCAGAAAAAGTGGACAATGTCTCCTAATCCAGTGGAGGAGATTTGAGGTCTCCAGATCAGTGTGGTGTGTGGTTTCTCTGGAGCTCCACTGAGGACCAGGCACCAGTGGGCTGTACTAGAAGTTGGGGGGGGCAACTGAGGATGGAGACTGAGGGCAGGTTAGGGGTTGGAGGCTGGGGTTTGTGAGGATGGTGGGGTAGAGGCTGTAGTAAGTCTTGGGGATTGAGGGTGAGTGGGGTTCAGGAATAGTTAGGGAGATCTGGATCCCAAAAAGGATCCAGGGTTGTGGAATGTGACCCTAGGAGTTGGGAAGGAAATGGTGTTCCAAGGTGGGAGTCCTAGCATATAGCATATGGTTGTGTGTCTTAGGGGGAATATAGGACTAGAGCTAGATGTTGGGGTGATTGGAATTGCCCATTATTGGGATCCCAGAGGAGGAGTCCTGGTGCCTGAGGGTTGGCAGATAGGGGCAGGCAGTAGCATCTGGGTTCAGAATAGAGGAGCTCTGTGAGGTGAAAGCACCCTCCTATCACGGGCACTCTCCCAGGTACCTGGTTGCTCCCCAAAGTGCCCTGGGGCCCCCTAAATTTGGTCTCTTGGACTTGTCCTTTGTCATCTGCACCATTGTGTGTGAAACCCACAGATCTCTCTGAGAAGGTGGATCTATCCATGTTGGAAAGGTTGTATTGGACCTGTGAGGTGAAACCCTGGCCAAGGTCATACAGACAGTAGGGGCCCATGACATTCCTACTTCTGTGGCCCTAAGGTTTTCACTAACCTTAAACATTTGTGTTCCAAATTCAATTCACACAGGATGTTCAGTTGAAACCACAAATAAACTAAGGAATTCTGAGCCAGGAGTATCAAAATGTGTCTTGGTTCAACGGGTGGGGCATGGGATAACACGCCAGACCCTGATAAGCAGCATAGGGGCTTTGACTGAGGAGTCCACAGAATATCTTCCCAAAGGATCCTATTTCCCTGGAAGGGGAGCAGGCAGACTAGCCCTGGGGTTTAGGGAGGGTATATGAACTACTAAACATTCTAAGAAACCCAGTGCAGTGGGAGAGACCTCACACCAGGGAGATTCTGCTTGCTGCTGAGCAGGGAAACAGGATGTGTCACAGAATCTATCCCTGAAATGTGCCACATGTGTTGGTATGGGTTTTGGGAACAAGTGGATATGAATTCTGAAGCTTAGAAAGATTTATTTGTTCCTGTTTGACACTCCTCCATCTTCCTGAAAGTGCTTACTTTATACAGTAAATGACAGTTTTCTTTTAAGGTACATAGCCAACCCTTGCCTCCTTTGCATTTTATTGCTTGTAGGGAAGGGTGATTATCTTTATTTCCATGCACCTGGCTTCCTCTGTGCTTGCCTGTCAGCTCTACCATTGGTCCTTTGATGTAAATTCTTACACCATATGTGCTATCTGCGGCTTTCTATATCTGGTTTTCTTCTCTCTCTACCCTTATCTTTTCATTGCTCCAAAACTAATTCTTTTAGTAAAGTTTTAAATCTTCCCAGTCATGATTAGCCAGAAATTCTAATGAAGCCCTAATTCTGTTCTTTCCCTACCTAGAGACTCATTTTCCTATATTCTGAAGTCCAACACACAATGCAGTTCTTATACCTAACTGAAAGATCCTGAGCCTAGTGTTTATCAGTTGCATTTCTATCTACATTCTGGACTTCAGGGCTCTGACCTATATCTTCCATCAGTTTAAGCTTACTGCATTCTAGGGTTCTTTCTTCAGCTAGCATTTTTACATTTGAATTGGCAAATAATCAGTCCATATTATTGTGTACACCGAGCAAAGACTTGCCAATACTACACCCAGTAGTAGGTAGTAAACACCTACATTTATGGAGGTCATAGGAAAGGATGCTCAAGGCCTGTCCTTGCCAACAAAGGTATAACACAGACTAAGAATGGTGTCAGGGTGAGAGAAAATTAGTCCAAATAGATCAAAAATAGCAACAACAATAAAGGGGGCCAATAACTCAGGCTCTCAAAACTTAAAGGTCAGACACTTCTGTTTTAAGTGCTTCCCACTGAATCTCTAAGTGTGCTTGACAGGGTGCTAAGTCATCTTAGGCACTCTTTGCATCATGTTCAAGCCAGAATTTGAGCTAATTTTAATCATATTTATGAGAGATAGTGCACAACTATAAGGCTGTAATGAGGTGGAATCAGGGTAAAGGTGAGCAGAAGGTCAACCTAGGAGATCCAATATGCATGGATATCTGATTTCCAAACATTTTGCTATGTGATTTTCTACCTCTTTTAGGACAATGGAATCAGGAATATTTATAGGGTACTGTTCATAATTAAGTGGAAGGAAGGGAGGGACATCTCAGCTCCATTGTTTCTAACTGGATTGGCATCACAAAAACTTTCCAAACTCTTCTTGCAAGCTAGTTCCAAAGGCTCCTAAACCATATGACCAGGTAATGTCACAGCCAAGACCCACACTGTGGTACTAAAATTTATATTCATTAATTTCTTGTAAAACCAAACACGGACAAGTTAAAAGATGTTTATTTTTACTTATAGTTTGAGGAGGTTTCAGACCATAGTCAGCTGACTCCAAGGCATAGTGGTATAGGGGGATGCCTAAGGAGAAACACTTCACGGTGTGGCATTCAGGAGGAATGAAGAGGAAGTAGTATCCTTCCTCTATCCCTTTATGTTCTCTATAGGCTACAAACCTCTTGGGTGGTGTCATCTGCATCTATATCTACAATTATGTGCTAATTCCATCAGTGGACTAATTCCATTATCACACACTCATAAGGCATATCTACAATTATGTGCTAATTCAATCAGTGAACTAATTATTTTATCACATATTCATAAGTCATATCTACACACTGGAGTTTCAGGCACTTCTGAAGAGTTCCATCTATGAGGACACAAATTTTGGGGGTAACATCTAAGTACATGACATTATAATAGGTGAATTCCAGACCTTAAGTATTAATAGTTCTGTAACACATAGTGCTATCTTTGCTATGCTGATTTAATTTTCCTTTGCTTATGTACCCAGTAGGTGGGTATCTGGATATTATGATAGTTCATATTTTGGTCTTTTGAAAAACTTCCATACTGTTCTTCACATAGTTGTAAAGATTTACAATCTCAATCAATGTACAAGCATTTCCTTTATTGTGCATTGTCACCTGCATTTGTAAATTGTTTTCACAATTGGTGTTTTAATGGATAAAAAGGCTAATATCAAACATCTTTCAAACATTTAAAAATCATTAAATATGTGCATCTTTCAAATACTTATCATCATCATTGTGAAAATTTTCAATATACATGATTCTAGCTTTTTAGACCATATGTACATTGCTGCATTCAGAAGTACTTATTGTGAAGAGGCACACCATCACTTCCTTTTTTGTATAGCTATATTAATCCAATGACCATTTTCCCCCAGCCCCTTCTACTCTCCCCTTTTGCCCCACCTCCTGTTGAAAGGGAATCTCTAAGCAGGCAAATATATTTCTAACAAAAAATAACTAAATAACAATTATGAGTTAACTATGAGTTGGACAACTATGAGTTAACTGTTGTATTAAGCAACTATGTATGCTCTTTCTAAAATGTACCTGTGTAGCCATTACAACTTCTGTAATCTGTCACCAAAGGAGTGTAACTGACTCAGAAAGTCCTGCCAGAACTCTTTGTTCTGCCCTCCTCTACTGCTCTCCTTTTGTAAACTCTGCTTGCTATATTCCCAGGAAAACTCCAATGGAATCAACCTTCATAGATGTAAAAGATGTCAAATAACTAACCACTGAAAGACTGCCAAATACTCTGCTTCAGCACCTCCTGCTTTCAACCCTGTAAAAATGCCGGCCCCTGGATATTCTGGGCCTGGCTTCTTTGGGGAAAGATTCTAGTCAGGTGTACCAGTGTAAATAAAGCTGTTTATTGCCTCCAAGCCTCTGGGTGCCCTCCATTAACAGTTCTGGTATTTTGGAACATTGTAAGCACCATCTACCATTAATTTTTATGGGATTGACTTATTAGATTCATACAGAAAAGAGATCAAGTAGTGTTATGGCTTGTGTCTAGATGTCCTCCAAAGCCTCATGTGGTCATAGATGGGATTTTTTTAGAGATGGTTGGATCTAGAATGTATGACAGTGGAATGGATTCATGCTGCAATATTAAGATCAATGGCATTAGGGTTAAGAGTGTGAGTGCTACTTGTCCTAAAACGCTCAGATAAAGTAAGGGATAGAAAGAGCTGTTGTCTTCCCTTGTTTGCTGTGGACAATTCCTTCTCTGCAGTGTCCCTCTGCCGTGCAAATCTGCCTTAAAGCAAGCCAACTGTGAGCTGAAACCTCTATGAACTGTGATCTAAATAAATCTTTCTTTTTTTAACTTTGAGTGTTGATATTTTGTCTCAGTAGCAAGAAAAGTAACTGAGAGAATTTGGTACCAGAGAAGTGGGGTCATTACTGTGATTATACCTGACCATGTGATTCAGGGGCTTTTGGGACCAGCTTATACAAAGAGTTTGGAAAAGTTCAAAGATGACAGCTGAAAAAGTACAGAGGAAGTAGTACCTGAGGCTGGCTGTACTTGATGGGAGATTCTGGCCAGAGATCAGACCAGAATGTTGATAGAAATTTGCCAGTAAACACCAAGTTGAGGAAGTTTCTGCTGGAGAGAAGGACTGTATTGGCTGTCGGACTCCAGATGATGTGTTTTATGGCTCAACAGAAAGTTTATCTTCATTTTCCTCATTTCTGGAGACTGTCTGAATCTAATATTAAGGGCAGTGGACTAATTAATCTTGCAGGAGAAATTTCAAGGCAGTCTAATGTTCAAGGCACAGCTACTGTTGTGTGTTTTAGCCAAATTTATATTGAGAATCATAAGCAAAGGACCTACCATAATAATTTAAATTTTTTTCAGTTTGGCCAGAAAGGAAGTTCCAGTAAAATTGTGACCTCCAAGAGGGAACACAAAAGAAATTGGTTGCTGAAAAGACTAGCAAGAAAAATCCAAGTATTTCAGAAGAAGACAACAGAAAAGATTACCTGAGGACATTAAAAAAAACAATAGGTCACCAGCCTCTGCAGCCTCAGAGTTGAAAAGGTGAAAGACTTTACTTTGAGAAGGGAGCCCCAGAGCACCATGTTCCAGAATAACAGCAGCCTAGGGATTTTTCCTCTAGATTTGATTCTCAGACATTCAATACTATGGCAAAAGAGAAGGATGCCTGGGTACTGTGCCAGCTGGTAGAAGACCTTGGCATGATCCATGTAATGCTGGTTTTAGATGCATGTAGAATGCAAGAGTTGTGGGGTCAGGAAGGCTTCCATGAAGATTACAAAAGAAGGCCTGGGAGGCCAGGCAGTAGGCCCCTGAGAGGGTAGTGTGTGAAGTTCTGAGTATGAAGCCAAAGGTGTGGTGGAGACCCCAGAGGTATGGAGAAGTCAGGAATGTGGACTGTCTGAGGAAAACTACAATGAGGGAGCAGAGCCCAGAGAGAAACCGTGGGAGCTATAACCACCAGCAGTTCTGAAGACGCAGAGCTATGCAAGCCCCTTGAAATTCCAAACTTGCCACATATTGTCATGGATGCTGGAATTTGAACCATGGGATTTAATTTTTGCCCTGCTGTATTTTGATCTTGAATCATTCCCATTCCTTGATATCCCCGTTTGTTACTTTTGGTATAGAACTGTCTATCTTGTGCCACTGAATGTTGGAAGTGTTCAACTTTCTTTTCATTTGTTCATAGACATGCAGCTAAGACTTTGCCTTAAATCTCTCTTTTTTTAATGCAAAACATTTATTGGTACATGTTAGATATACATAATAACACTCATCATAGGGAATTTGCACCTGTACCTGATATATCTTGAGCTAAATGTCTTGTCCACAAGGGACCCAAAATGTGTAAGTCTTTGGGGAGATAGGGGTAGAATGTTATGGTTTGTGTTTAGACGTCCCCCCAAAGACTTAAGCCATCATATGTGGGGCTTTTTCATGGGTCACTGAATCTAGAATGTGTGAAACTGCAATTGATTAGTGGCAAACTGCTAGGAACAAGGGCACTAGTATTAAGAGCATGAGTCCTAACTGCCCTTAGTAGCCTGGATAACATAAGTGTTAGAAAGAGCTGTTGTCATCCTTTGGCTGCTCTTGCTGTGGACTAATTCTCTTCCATGATGCCCCTCTGCCATCCCACCCTGCCTTGGAACAAGCCACCTATGAGCTGAAACCTCTAGGAAATGGAAGCTAAAGAAACTTTCCTCCTTTAACTTTGGGTGTTAGCTATTTTGTCTCAGCTGAACAAAAATAACTAAGACAAGTGGTATTTGTCTCTGTGCATCTGACTTTAAAATTAACATAATGATTAGCAAATACATCAAGGGCTTTCCAAATGTCAGGATCCCCCTTACTATGGATGAAGAGTATTCTACTGAGAGATCCACTACATTTTCTTTATCCATCAACCAGTTCATGAGCACTTATAATGTTTACTATTTTTCTATTGTGAATAATGCTCTATGAATATAGGAATGATGATTCTTTTATTTTTTTAACACAGGACTTTATTTCTGTCATGTATATATGACCCAGTGGTTAGATTTTTGGATAATATGGCAATTCTAATGCTAACGTTTTGAGAAACTATGTATTATTTTTCAAAATGAGTAAACTGCTTTACATTTCCATTAATAGTGTGCAAATGTTCTAAGTCAAGTTTTCATAAACTGAAAGATAGATAACAAGTTTCAGTCTTCTGCATAGGGACATCTAGTTTTCCTGCACCATTTGTTAAATGGAATCCCCTTTTTCCAAAGCATTTTTGTGGGCTTTTGGGAGGCATCACTTTGGTATAGTTGTACAGATTAATTTCTGCTATCTCTGTTCCATTCCTTTAGTCTCAGAAAACCATTCTCATTCTGTTTTGAGTAGGCTCTCTAATAATTCTCAAAACCAAGGATTATAACGCTTCCTCCAACATGACTGTTTTTGCTGAAGTTTTCTCTGGCTATGGGCATCTTATGCATAATTTTATATAAATTTTAAGAATATCTTCCTAGTTCTGTGTAGAAAGTCAGGACCATTTTCGTGGGAATTGGATCTATAAATTGTTTTGGTTATTATGGGCAAATTAACAATAGTAATTCTCCCAATACTTGGATATAGAAACATGTATCGATCAGACTTCCTCTTATTGGCACAAAATACTTGACACCTACAACTTCAAATAGAAGGTTCAATTTTTCTCATGGTTGTAGCTAGATTAGTCCATGATTGGATGGTTACAAGACAGGAATTCATGGGAGAGATGTGTACCAGAGAAAAACTGCTAGGAGCACAGATACAACCGGGGCTAGAATAAAAGGGGCCAGAGATCAGATACAGTCACCAAGTTCATACTTTCTTGTGGCACACAGAGACTCCCATGTATGATTTACTAATCCCTAGGTGACTCCACATTATATAAGTTGACAGTTGAACTCAAGTCACATTTCAACCCTTATCCATTACACCCACATATATCTTCATCCATTCTTAATCTATAAATGAACACAACAAAAACTCAATGGTTCCCTCTAACTGACACTGCTATCCAAAGTGAAATGAAAATGCAATATTGTCCTTCTCTATGTCTTAGTAGTCCCAGGATTGCCAAAAAGCCTCATCTGAAATTATAGTCAAATTATTAGCTGTAAACCCCTATAGAATTATCTTTCCAAATGTTGCTTAACTCCAAAATACAGTGAAAAAATGTAAGTATCACTGTTCCAAAAAGGGAGAATAAGAGGATCAAAACAATAGGACCCAATGCAAAACTGAAACCCTTCAATCCTTAACCCTGTAATCCTTAACTTCTATAGTGCCACATCATGCCCATCATTGGAAGCCATAAGAAAAATTGGGAGTTCCAGAGGGCTTGTTAGTTGTGCCCTTCTGAATTTGCTTATAGCAACCCATTCTGCTACTCTCTTCAGGTTGCTCTGCTTATATCTCTGAGTTCTCTGAATCTTCACTTATCCTTTGACTTCATTCCTAGATCTTCACACACTGTCCACTGAGGGGCACGCTTACTGACCTCACAAGATTTCCTTTGAAATCTGAGTGGTAGCCTCCATAAGCCAATGATTCCTTTATTCTATATGCTTAGAAGTCCACAATCACAGTGTGGACTTCCTCAAGTACTGAGAAGTTCATAGCTCCTCCTTAAAACCATGGCTCCAGTGGTCTCTGAGTGACTGGATGGTTGATCATGAAGAAACAAATCCTAGGAAATCAATTCCCTAGAGGAACCTTTGGGAATAAGAACCCTAGGCTTGTCTTCTTTAATATTATGTTAACATATTTACATTTACACTTACATCAATGTGATCTGACCAATATCTGGGAGCCCTTCAAAACATTTTGCTTCTTATTCCAGTTTGAGGTACTTGGTTTATTTTTAAAAGCACAAATCACTTCAGCATGCACTGCTCTTTAGGCCCCTAGTCTATATGTAGTTCTCTTTGGACAGAAATTTAATATTTACAATATGTCTACACTTAGTTAGGCCCTGCATCTATGAATCTGATCAGCCACTTATATTTTGGGATGTTTTGAATTCTCCACCACATTCATTAGTCTCCCACTCCTAAATTCAACCTCACACAAACTCTTGGAACAAAGGCAAAGTGTAGATCAGTCCTTTGCCAGAATATAACATGTATAGCCTATAATCCACTTCGAAATAGAATCCCTATTTCAAACAAAATCCTCTTGGACCTGGCCTTTACTGTCTATACTTCTCTCAGGATTCTGGTCTTTTGAACACTGACCAGAATTGTCCATCATTCTTTGCTTACATCGCTGTAGGGCTTTGCTAGCCTGCACCTCAAGATCTTTCCAAACTCCCACAAACCAATTTACAAAAGCATCTGAACCATATGGTCGCATATATTTGCAAATATGATCCTAACTCTCTGGTACCAATTTTTTGGTGACACTCAGCATTCTCCATGCTTGAATAAAATTTCTGAAACCCACAACATAAATTAGGACAGGTCTAATTTGGCTCATGTTTCCAGAAGACTCAGTTTGCTATCAACCGGCTCCAAAGCATAAATACTTTGGTGAAGGACGTGGTGGAGCATCGTTCATGCCAGCCAGTAAACTGAGCATTGAATATCACCAGAGAAAAAGGGTCTGGGTACCAGAGATAGTACCCATGTTCACAACTCTGTCATTTCCCTAGGCATGCTGATCCCTTAGAGGGATTTCAAAGCAGTGCATTTGTCAATTAAGCATAAAAAGCCTAGAACTATGCTTAAAAAGCATAGCACTTTCTGTACTATGTGTAATTTTATTTACTTTTTATTAAGTTTATTGGTACATTTTAGGTATACAATAGTTACATTCATCACTGGGATCTGTACCCCTACATGATGTGTCTTGGTTCTTTTTTTTCCCCCATTCCCCTGCCCCCCTTCACACCCTCCACCCTTCCCTATTTACAAAGACTTTGTTTTCATTTTTTCCTTTTATCATATGCTTTTCTTTTCCCTACACCTCACACTTCTCCAATCCTTTAGACCTTTTCTTCCTATTTCACATTATCAATTATACATTTTGATCCTTATTTACACTTTTAGTTTTTCACACCAGAGAAACTATTAAGTATTTATACATGTGTGTCCTATTTATTTCACTTAAGAGTATTTCCATAATGAGCATCCATTTAGCTATAAATGTCTCTAGTTTCTCATTCTTTATGGCAGAGTAGTACTCCATTTTATACAAAACCCACATCTTTTTTATCCAGTCTCCAGTTGATGATAATTTGGGCTGTTTCCAAGTTTTAGCTATTACAAACTGTGCTGCTATAAGCATAGGTGAGCATATATCACTGTGGTATGATTCTTTTAATTCTTTTGGGAAGATACCCAGCAGCAGAGGAATACCTGGGTCAAATGGGACTTCTAATCCTAATTGTTTGAGGTGTCTCCACATTGATTTCCACAGTGGTTGCACTACACTACAATCCCACCAACAATGAACAAGGGCTCCCTTCTATCCACAACCCTGTCAGCATTTTGTATTGGTTGATTTCTTGATACCAGCCATTCTTACTGGGGTGAGGTCGAATCTCAGCATTGTTTTCATCTTCATCACTTGAATGACGAGTGATGTTGTACATTTTTTCATATGTTTATTTGCTGCTTTTAATTCTTTGTCTGAGAAATGTCTGTTAATTTCAGATGCCCATTTTTGAATTGAGTCTTTATATTTGGGGGGGTTGATTTTTTTGAGTTCTTTATGTGCATTAGATAGTAGACCCCTGACTGAGGAACAGCTCAGAAAGTTTTCTCCCACATTGTAGGTCGTCCAGTTAAAACTGTCTAATAATGTAAGTGTGAATGTAAAATGACAAAAACATTTTGGAAAACAACATAGAAATTTCTTGTATTATTGTTAAGAACCAATAGTTCTGTTCTTAACTTTTTACTTAAGAGGAATGAAAAATGCATGTTCACAACAGATTTGTATATACAAGTTGACTATAGTTTATCTGAAATTCTTGGGACCAGAAGTGTTTCAGAATTTGGTTTGAAATCCACTTCATCTGCAAAGAGGATAGCTACTCCTGCTTTTTTTCGGGTTCCTGTCACATGCAGTATTGTTTTCCACCCTTTAACTTTCAGTCTATGAGTTTCCTTTTGAATGAAGTGTGTTTCTTGTATGCAGCATATTGTTGGATTTTGCTTCTTGACCCATTCTGCCAGTCTATTTCTTTTGATTGGTGAATTGAGACCATTAACATTGATGGTTATAACTGAAACCTATTGACTTGTCATTGCCATGACTTTTTCTTTTTGTTGAGTTCTCCCCATTTACATTTAATTTCTTGTCATGCCAGATGGGTTCATTCTGCTTAGCTTCCTGGGGTTGTGATCCTCAATATCTGTTCCTAGGATATTGTGTAAAATTCTTTGGAGTGATGGTTTGGTACTCACGAAGTTCCTAAGGTGCTCTTTGTCATGAAAGTATCTTATTTCTCCATCCATTTTGAAAGATAGTTTTTCAGGGTACATCAATCTGGGTTGGAGGCTGTTTTCTTTTAGAGGGAATATGTCACTCCAAGCTCTTCTTGCCTTGATGGTTTGTGTTGAGAAGTCTGCTGTGATTCTGATGAGCTTTCCTTTGTATGTGACTTGTTTCTTTTCTCTAACTGCTTGTAGAACTTAGTTCATTGGTTGGGTTTCTGGAATTTAACAATTATATGCCTATGTGTAGATGTTTTTTGATCAAGGCTATTTGGAGTGCTATATGCCTCATTTATCTGTATGTCAAGTTCTTTTCCCCTGCTTGGGAAGTTTTCTGCTATCACTTCTGGAACAGTTTTTTTTACATCATCTGCACTCTTTCCTGTTTCTTCATTGACTCCAATCAGTCTTATGTCATTCTTTGCCTCATCTAGCAGTTGCTGTCTTGATTTCTCATGGTCCCTTACAATTCTGAAGCAATTTTTCTTTTCCTGTTCACTAATTCCAATCTTATCTTCTATATCTGAAATTCTCTCCTCACATTGGCCCATTCTGCTGTGTAAACTTTCAATGGAGTTTTTAATCTCCTGGAAATCTGTATGCATCTGTTTTATGGATTCCATTTATTTCCTATGTTGGGATTCCCTCATGTTCTTCACCTCCTCTATTTTTTATCTGTGTCCATTCTAGATTTCTTAATCTTGTCTTGTACTATGGGCACAATCTCTATTGTTATCTGAGAAATTATTTCTGATTTCATTTTTCCAGATCCTCTTTTGTTGCCAGTTCAGGGAGTCCAGGTGGTTGAGTATCAGGGTGTTCCACCTCATTTCCCTTTGGGGTTGCTTTAGTTGAGCTGGAAGTCTGATTTTGAGACTTGTTTATGTGTCTTCTCATTTTGACTGGGTGGAGGTGTTGTGGGTGCCTGCGCAGCTCATCTCCTCTGTTCTGGGAGCTGTGGTACAGCAGCCCAGGAAGCCCCCTCCTCTCTGCTGGGAGCAATGATATGGTGACCCCTGTGTGCATTCTTTAATTGAAAACTTAGCCTGCTTATATTCAAGTTAATTATAGGAAGGTAATCACTTTCTCTTTTTTTTGTAAGACTATTTTATTTTAAATTTTTCAAAATATAAAAATAATAAACATTATGGATATTTAACAAACAAAACATAATTCAACTATAAATAATAAAAATGTTGAAAATCCCACATAAACATGTAAGCATACAAGAGTAATTTTCTAGTTCAAGTTTTGACTTTTTCACTTGAAGTTTTATTATCTCTTTAAAAAATAAACAAAAAGCTGCTACAGCTTAACCAATTACTTTTGCTCCATGCAAAGAGCAGGGAATTTTTTCCCCAACACACATTCATGAAATGGGTACTTATGGGCAGAATTATTAAACACTGGAATAATCCAGTCTCGAAACAAGAAAAGATTCCTTTGGTGTTTTTAGATTCAACAGTCCACAAAAAATTAATTAAAATAAAACAATCAAAGGAAATTTTGTGCCAGACAGTATGTTTTGTGTCACACTCAAATCAAGTTCAGGACTGTGAGAATCAAAAGCAGTATCTACGAATGCTTTGCTGATACATAACAATTGTATTTACTAAGGTGCTGGAATAGAATTCTTAGGGATAAAATAAAAACTACACATCAATGAAAAATTTGTACACTGTAATAATACATATCTTTGTAAGTCATGAAATGTTCTGTAAATAATTACTCTGCCTCCTGTTGAGATTTAAGGCTGAATGAATAATGAATTGTATACCTAAAATGTACCAATAAAATTAATTTTAAAAAGAGAAATATCATCTGTAACATGTGAGAGACTGGGTGGTAATGGGCCTGGAGGTGGCACTGGGGGTCTAAGATTCACAAGTGGTGGTGTAAGAATTGGTGGAGGTGGGGAGAGTCCAAGAGGAGGTGGTCCTTCAACAACAGGAGGCTGTGCTGACAAAGGTAGCATACCAGGAAGGCTGACATCTTCTACAACTACTGGGTCATTTCCATGATCAAAAGGGTACATGTCACCTCTCATACAAAAGCTCTTTTCATCATAGTCTCTACATCGTTTCTTTGGTATTGGTGGTCTTACATAAGAGTTATGATCCACTTGGTCTTCATGAAATTCAGACCAACTTTCAGTGGTGTTATTAACCATGATGTGTAGAAGCAATTACAGTAATGGTGCTGCTCAAAGTAGGTACAGGATAGTGACCAGATGAGATATTAGATACTGAAGAGACTGGAGTATAATTATTTTCTAATGGATCTGCTCTATCCAAGTCATATGTAGTTTTTAACAGATCCCTTTCCCTGCTTCATATTCTGCTTCTGCTTCTAGTCCTGCTTCCATCTCTATCCCTGTCATGAAGTCTCTCTTCATTCCAACTTCAGCTTTGACACCTGCTGTAACTTCGACTTTGTCCTTGTCTTCTATTATACTGGTCTCTGTACGAATTTCTGTGAGGAGGGTTTTGATCATAGTCTCTGTTGCGAGAACGGTCATCTTTTTTCCTTTCATCTCGACTTCTATTTTCTCTGTATCTGGAGATTGACTGAGAAGGACTATGATTTAGCCTTCTAGAAAATTTCTTCTCTTGCTTTTCTTCCTTTGTGATCTCTTCTTTTTTTATATCTTTTTCTTGGTGCTGAAAAAATTCTACCTTCAGGCTTCCTAATGATGGCTGCTCTGGAGGAGGTAGATAACTCTTGGTATTCACAGCTTCAAAAAGTTTTTTTACAAATATCTGTGTCTCTTTGTGAAGAAATACATCCAGCTGCTCAATACATAATGCCTTTAACTCTTTTTCACTTTTGTCTTTCTTTACCAAAGCCAGAACATATTTTGCTAGGGCTGATGGATGCGCATCGCAACTTGGCACCTGTTACATCTTCAATCAGTTAAGAGAGGTGCAGATGCGCCAGCCAGATGGCACATGGAATACGTGGCCTTTCTTTCAGGGATTGTACATGGGCTCGAGAGTCTTGCTGAGCCAGGACTTGAGTGCCTCGAAGTTTTCAATGATCATTTTAGACACCATCCACAGAGGCCCCGAGGCCCATCACTCCTCGAACCGCCCAGGTCCTGGCTGCTGTGGCCGCTGCTGCCTCTGCCCCCGCCCCCTCTCCGTGCGCTGCCCAACGCCTCGGTGGGAGGCTCCGGTGGCAGGTTCCCGCGAGGGCTGTTGGAAGAACACCTCCGCAGGGTCCACCTCAGGCCAAGAATCCACAGGATCCAGAAGCTCTGCCTCCCCAGACCCTAGTCCAAGCTCTGACAGCAAAGGTTTGCCTGGGCCCTCCCCCTTCCCTACTCCCCAGCGAGTCTTCCCGAACCAGAAGCGAAAAATGCTCTTAGACCCTGGCTTTCTCTCTGCTTCAGGTCTAGGTGCTTGTTGGCAATGCAGAGAGGGCAAAAGTGAAGAAAATGAAGACTAAAGGAGGGTCAATGGGAATGATTCGGGGGGTCTCTCAAGGCTCCCAGCACCCTCAAGAAGATGGCGGCTGGTAAATCTGGTAATAAAGTTCTTCTGTTAGTCAATTATTGAGTTTCTTCTTTTGCTTCTAATATTCTGTTCTGTTATTTCACTCTTACTTGTCTTTGTTATTTGACTCTTTACTGATAATAATTGATTTTTTCCATTTCTTAATTTGAGTATATACTCACTGATCATGTTTTACATTTGCACATGTTTTTATAATGGCAGTCATTTTTCTTTTGCTTTTGAATAGAGGCCCTGTAGCACTTTTTTAAAACCAGTCTAAACCTGCAATATGTCTCTGAGGAAAAATATAAATTTTAAATGCCTCAAGACAAATGAAATTTCCACTAGATTCTTCTAGTTTGTTCGTTTTTTATTTGTTTTTATTTTTTTGGTACCAGGGATCAAACTCAGGACCATACACTTGCAATGCAAACATGGTGCCTCTGAGCTAAAAAAAACTCCAGCCTTTGTTTGTTTTAAAATACTGTTAGAATGTCCTGATTTCTCTTTGATTTCTGGATAGCTTTTCTAGACATAATTTTCTTGGTTTGACCTTTTGTCTAAGACTTAGAATATTACATTCTATTTTAACATAGACCAAAAGGTTTCTGCTGAGAAATGTTCTCAGCAGATTAGAAGTGTCTTGGTACTGTTCTTTCACAAATTAAAAATTGTCTCTTTGTCTTGTAAATTTTACATTTGTCTATTAGATATTTGTCTATAGGATCTTTTCTGATTTCACCTATGCAAGAACACTTCTAAGCCTTCTATATACAGATATTCATGTCTGTCCTAAGATGAGGGGCATTTTCAGTTACTACATCAGTGAGTAACTTTTTATGGCTTTCCCCATTTCTTCACCTACAAGTACACACTAAATGTAAAAATGTGTTCACATAATGTTGTACCAAATCCTCTTATATTGTGTTTCTTCTTTTACATGTTTTCTTTTTAGCCTCTCTTCTTTTTATTTTTCTTTATTCTTGAGTTTTGATTGACTTTTTTCCCATTCTGGTATTTGATATGGGGTATTTCAAGACATCTATGCTCAAGCTCAGATATTCATCATTCTGCCAGAGCTAGTGACTCTAAAGGTTTTCAATTTTACTATTTTAAAATATTATTTATCTAGGTTTCTTTTATGACTGGAGATTGATCCCAGGGCTTCATATATGCTCTAACACAGAACACTTGCCCCTGAACTGGGTATTTAATTTATTGAGTTTTTCCCTTTAAAGAGCTTTGTTTGTTCTTCAAATTTTCTCTTTTCTCATTCATGTCATGCATCATTTTTCTAATTATATGGAATTCAAAGCATTCATTCTAAGTTCATAAAGTTTCTTTATACCTATATCTTTAAATAATCAGACATTTTATCACTATCTTTTTCTTGGGCATTCATTGCTAGAGAATTATTTTGTTTCTTTGGAGGCATAATTTCACCATTTCAAAAATAATTTTTCTGATTCTACATTGATATTTGCACACATGTATGTGATTTATCTTTGCCACTTTTGTACATTAGGCTTCATAGTAGATGTCTGTCTTTAACAATATGTTCTGTGCATCAGTTATGTATGCTACATTGGGTTTGGTTTTTAGTGTGTGTGGAAGTATGGCTTATCTGTATTTTCTCTAGCTGTGTTTGGTCATGATCCATGTAGTAGGTTCAGAGAAGCTTTCTGTATTCAGTACATATGGGGCTGAGGCTAACCTGGTGGCCCAAGGAAGTGTCATATAAATATCAGTAGAAGTAGCAGACAGCTATGTGGCCAGCCTGGCAGTGGGAGTGATGGAACCAGAAATGTGGTGACAGTGGAGATTTCCTAAGTATTTGTGGCATGCCTTTGAGGCCAGCAGTGGATTGAATGTGTAGAGCCTATGCCTGGTGGCAGGGTAGAATGCTCTGAAATATTGAATGCCCAACCTGGCCCATGGTGGTTTGTACTGACTAAACATCTCAAACTGGCAGCTGCAGGTGGACTAAATAATTTAGATTGATAAACATTCAGCTATGTGTTTAGGTGGATTACAGTGGTTTTGGGGGTATAAATTAGGGAGGCAACTCCTTCAACTGGACACCCTCTGTTGAGACTCACATGGTAAGAGGTAGAAGACAGCAGAGCTATACCCTCAAAATGTTACACACACTGCATGAGATTGGACCTAGGGGTCTGTGGTGGGGCAATGTAAGTTTCTTCTGTGGAGCACAGCTACTCTGCAGATCTGCAGACTACAGGAATTTCTGCTATGTGGGCTCCAAGCCCTCTTTCTTGTAGCTAAAATTACTCATCAGCAAAGATGAAATCAAGTATGGTTCTTCAAGTTATCCTTTTCTCTGTGGTGGAGAGTTCTTTGCTGGGGTACAGGGGTTGAGATATCATGTACTTTATGCCACTCTTTTCTCATATCCTTAGTCTCAGGTTTATATAGGGCTTGAATCCCAGTTCCAGTTCCACTCATTTGTAAATGTATATGTGAATTTGCTATTTTTTTGTTTTTGGTGGTGAAAGAATAGACACCTCTCTTCAGATTGGCCTTTCATCTTATGTTGAAAATTTATGAAAGATTTTAAATATTTGCCTTAGTTCCGTAAGAATATGATCTATTTTGGGCATATTGAGTTGGACATTTAAAAACTTTTTGATAGTATACTTGAAAACTAAGTACGTTTTGGAGAATTGCTTTTTGATACCTTTATTTTCCCCCTCCCCACCTTCCTATTTTTCCCTAGTCCCTTTTATATCTCAAGAAACTCTGCCTCCCTATCTCCTAACATCTCTCCTTTATTTTACTATGTTTATATTTTGAGCTTCACATATAAGAGTAAACATACAATACTTAACATTCTATGTTTAGCTTATTTCAGTTAATTGGGTGTGCTGTTTTATATAAGAACATAAATACAGGTACAGAGAAGTCAGTTTGCAGTCATAGTAAGGTTGTTTCCCAAATAAACTACTAAGTAGAATGAATGAATGAGGCAACATCTTTAGAAACTTCAAGAAATTAACATCCCTGTTATACTGATCTTATGAAATATAAATTTATTTATATATCATTGATTTTACATTTTCAAGTCAGTTCAGCTGAAACTGACCTTAATATTATAGTAAAACTCTAAGGGGAAAGACTGCTTTCCCTAAGAAATGTATGTTGAATATATAGTACCCACTGGATGAAAAGTATGGTAAATATTTACTTGACTGTAACATTTTGTGACAGATCTCCACTGGATGAAACTTAATTTAAATCTTGAGATAGTTTTCCACACATTTTAATTTCTGTACTTTTAATTGATGTCATGAGTAGGTGAGTAATCATTTCAATACAATAAATAATAATTTGATAGTGAATCTATGTTATTTTAAAGTATTATCAATATTTCATTCACTTCCTTGGCATATCACTTACACCTATATAATTATTATAATTAGTATTTTAAACTATGTTATATATAAATACAACTATGTAATATATAAATCTACAAGCCAATGAGACTTAGAACATAACTTTTTACAATGCATGGGACAGGCTTATTCATTCTCACCAACTCAAAATAAAGGTTAATATTGAAAGAAAGAAAAAAATTGGTTTTGATTCTTAAAACTACCTTTAATTTGACTCTTTTTCATATATAACACTCCAGTTGGTTAATCATATTCAAAGGAAGGCAGTTACCTCACAAGTAGCTCTTATGATGTCAAACATTCTATAGCCTGAAATTTCAACCTCAACCTTGACCTTCACTTCCCTCACAACCACTTGAATTTTTACCCTCGCAGCCACTTGAGCTAAAATGAAAACTCCACTTTGCTTTCATCAGTTTTGGGGATTGTTTTTATACTGCTGTGGTGGTAAGTTATAAATACTTAAAATTTATTTTTCCTAACTCTCCTAGGACATGTTTACCTTTACATTATGTAGTTCTCCCATTTATATCATTTCCTGTTTGTTCTTCATGTTTCTATTTCATGTATTCCTATAATTTTTCACACTTATTAAATCTTTCTGAATTTTCTTTTTATTCTCCTTTTCCCCTTTTCATTAAACAAGGGACAAAATATGTAGAAATGACAAGTCTAATCTCATTAATCATTTAACAAGATATTGTTTTTCATGTTATGTTTCCCTCTTCTTCTCTCTCACCCTTTGTAGTACCTAATTCTCAAAAGCAGTGGTTAAGCTCATCAACCCCAGTGAATGCCCCATTGTCTGTGTCCAGCAACGGCCCATGTGTAGTGTCCATGGCTGAAACCTGCCAAGGCATTATACTGAGTCGGTGGTGGATCTTTTCCACAGTGAGCTGCCTGACTAAATTGATGAGTATAAGCTTCAGACAAAAGTAAAGAATCATATTGATATCAGGTAGTTACTTAAAATTGGCTCACCAAACAAAAGTATTCCATGTTTTTCTTTTCTTAATCAAGGAATTGGGTGAGATGAGCTAAAAATGTCACCAAAAGTTTATTTTTAAATGACAGATAAAAAGGTAAGGTAAGAACTAGCTCTTCAGAGCTAACATAGGACGAGAGAGAGAGGGGGGTAGTAGATGACAAAGGTACATTCTTATCTCCCATGAGGAATCATGATAGCAAGTTCCTCATCATGTCTTATATCTTTTATACCTTCCAAATTTCATAGGAGCTCATGAGAAGTTCCCAAGAATTATCCGCCACTGCTCTGGGATCTTAACATTGGCTGGTGCCACCTACCTCTGTAGTGCTACTAGGAATCTTATCATTGATCGATCCTGCTTATTTTCCCAGCCAGCTTTCCCATACTCTACCTTCTATATAATTTACTCAGAGAGACATGAATCCCATAAATGTTTAGGGGGGTACCGAGAGAGTGTTGTTCTCTGTCTTCTATAACTTTTTTAATCTGAAAGGGGCTGTAGATGCTACTAGGGATTACTACTAGGGATTACTACTAGGGATTACTTACTGTCCAACTACTTTAGGGTATTGTGGCTTGCAAGTTAAGTTGAGGGAAGGAAAACTTGTCAGAAAATAATGAAAAGAGGTAGTGATCATCAAGCTGCCTGGGTGATGGGAGAAAGAAGCTTTATTTCTTTATTAGCCCAAATGTGAGGAACAGGTCAGATTTCCTTGTTTCTTGTACAGAAGAATGCATATTAGAAAGATTTGTCAGCTAAATTATCAAGAGTCTGAGAGCCAAGGCCTTAGTTTACTTCTGTGTAGCAGCATGGAGCCTTGCTTTTTAAAGAGCTATCTCAAGTCCTCTAGAAGCTCTTAGGAGTAGATTTTTCCTTTTGGGTGCTCTTTTTCTTTAGATAGTTCTGATGAGATTAGCTTTAATGTAGAAAGATGAATCAAATTATCTATCTGTACCAGCTTTACTGCTGTGGGTATTGCAAATATCACAGAAAAGGAAACTTCCTATTTTAGGTTTCCTAAGTACCACTAGATTCCTTTTTTAATCCCTCCTTGTACTAAGGCGCATTTTACTGTTTTTAATGACTCTTCAGGAACTATGAATAAGGGTAAAGTCTCAAAGGGCTATAGGGTTGCCATTTTTTCCTTCTATTCCCAAGGAGATTTCAATCATGTTTCTCTGGAGTCCTTTAGAGTGCATGACTACATCATGTCTAGGAAAATGTACTGCCTCTAGAAGTTATAGAATTTCTGGTCTGTGTTTTATAGATGTTTGCTTATTTGTCATTAATCTCCTTTGCAGACAACTGCATGGATGTGTAGCATAGACACACATATGCTTGGATTCTGTATAGATGTTTTACCATTTGTCCTTTCCTAGTGTCAGTGCCCAAGTAAGAGCTACCAGCTCTATCTTTTGAGCAGAGTTACCTGAGGAAAGAGGTTTAGCTTCAGTGACCTGTTGTAAGATGCATAACCTGCCTTTTAATGTCCTTGAACAAATCTACTTCCATTAATGAACCATACCTCCTCAGGATTTGAGAGGAGCAGGTCACTGATGTCCTGTCTGCATACGTCTGGGAGATTACTTGTTTACAAGAATGGCTGTTATTGAACCTGTGTACATCAAAGAAGGAGGATTAATAGTAGGGAAAGTTTTTATAGTAACTTCAGGGGTCTCTAAGGGTATATCCTCATAGTTAGTGAGCTGTTCATCTATAACCTTTTGTCTCCAGAAATAGCTCTGATTTGATTGGGAGTCAGAACTTTCAGCCTCCATCCCAAAGTTAACTTTGTGGCTTCTGGTAGTACAGCTGTAGCTGCCACTGCACTCAGTCAAGGTTGCTATCTAGCAGCCATCCCATCTAATTTCTTTGAAAAGTATGCCACTGGATGAGGTTCTTGTCCTATCTTTTAGGTAAAGGCCCCCAAGCAATTCCTACCTTTTCTGATACATAGAGAAATAAAGGTTTTCTTAAGAGATATTCCCAGTGCTGGAGCCTGAGTAAGGGCAAACTTTGTTTTTCTGAAAGTCTTGTCAGTCGATCTTGTTCACTCTAGGGAAACAGACTCCAGACGTTTCACTGCCTCATATAAAGGCTTGGTCATTAGTTCGATATTAGGCAGCCAGATCCGTCAGAATCCTGCCATTTCAAAGAAAGAAGGAAGCTGTTGTTTAGTGGCAGAAGGTCCGAGATCACAGATAGCCTAGATATGGTCCCTACACAGCTGTCATTTTCCATGTGTGAGACTATAACCCAGATATTGAACTTCTTTGGAGAGATATCTCAGCCTTCTCTTTAAAAACTTTATATCACTTCTTACATAGAAAGTTAAGAGTTTGTATGGTGTTATGATTAGATAGTTCCTGAGTTGGCCTGCAAACTAGAATATCATCTACATATTTTAGAATTTCCTTGTTCTAGTTGTAGGTTTTGCAATCAATTTTTAGTGCCCAAGCAAAAAGGTGAGGGCTGTTCCTAAACTCCTGCAGGAGAACTGGCCAAGTGTATGACTGTTTTTCTCTTGTAATGGGATTTTCTCATTAAAAAGTCAACATAAACTGAAAGTCTGGATGTAGAGGAATGTAGAAGAATGAGTGTTCCAAATCTAAGACTGAGAAACAGTATCCCCTAGAATTTGGAAGCGAATTGTACATGGATCAGCCATTGCAGAATTAATCTTATACCATCCTATATTCTCCTGAGGGCTTTATTACAGGGAGAATGGGACTATTGCAAGGGGATTGACAAGGCTTCAGAAGGCCATATTTGAGAAATCTGTCCATGAGAGCCTAGAGGCCTTTATGTGCCTCTTCCTTGATGGCTACTGCTTCCAATTAGGAGACTGGTTTTTAGCCTTATAATTCTGCCATTGCTGAATTTTCCCTACCAGGTATTCCCTTATATCATGCAGCAGGATTTACCTGTTCGATAATTTGGTCAGGGAGACCTATTGTAGTCCCAGCAAGTAGAATTCATTTTGATCTTAGCCAAACTTTAGAATTGCCCCCAATTTTGTTAATAAATCTCTATCATGGGAGTAAGACATGGTGGGACAATTAGAATCTCATGGTTAAACATTTGACCTTCAAAGTGACACATCAGAGGAGTAAAGTGTCTCTGACTAGGGGTCCCTTCAATCCTAACTATGGCTATAGAAGTAGAGGAGAGTTTTCCAGAGAAGGAAATCAAAACAGAATGAGCTCTGCCTATGTCTATAAGCAGTTGAATCCAAGATTACCCGGGGTTCCTCACAGGAGATGGTGATGTCTGTGGGCATGGGAATAGCAGGTTACCCTGGGCCTCTTCAGTTACCAGAACAGGAAATGAGGATTTTAGCTGGCCTAGCCCCTCTCTGAGATCAGAGGCAGTCAAGCCTCCAGTGAGTCATGTGCATTACCTGCCTTACACTGAGAACAAGGCCCAGGTGAAGGCTCAGTGCAGTATTGTGTCCAATGTCTAGTTCTCTTGCACTTTAAGCAGGATGCCTTTCTTTGTTGTAGCTTGGCTTCTCTTAGATCACCTGGGTGGATTTAAAGCATTAACAATTGCAACCGCTATGATCTTAGCCTTTCTCTTTTGTCTCTTCTATGGGTCCTGATTGTTGAACACAGAAAATGCTATGTCCAGCAATTGAGTCATAGGTGTCTGTGCCCTGATCTGAAGTTTTGTAGTTTATGACATATATTTGGGGCTGACTGATAGATGAAATGTTATCCCATTATTATCTCTCTCTCTCTCTCTCCCTGGAAGATAGAATACTTCTGGAAGGCCTCTGTTAATCAGTTATGAAATAAAGATGGATTTTTCCCCTTCACCCTATAAGACCACATTCACTATATCATTATCATAATTGATAGAGTCTTTAATGTAAAATTTTATAATCATAATAGAAGCAGCCAGTACTAGATATCATTCCCTGTCCATGCTGAATATTATAATACCAGTTTGGCTCTGTTGAAGGTAGAATAGCTGTTCCAGGTTGGTTTCTTTCCCCTTTTAGAGCATATTATTCATATGCATTTTCTAGTTTCTTGTAGGATTCTCTATCTTTCATGTGAGGTGCAGCAAGTGGCCAAGATGTATTGTACATCTAGCCATGATAAATTAAAAGCAAGGGTCAAAGTTTGGAATTGGTCTACAAGCTCACTAGGTTCTGACATTGGCCTAATCATTTCTTAAATTGTTAAATATCCACTACTGAAAAAGGAACCTGCACTTGAGTATTTCCTTCCATTTTTGAGAATTTTCTTAAGGGAAAGACAAATTGTGATCCCTCTTAGTGAGAAGCACTACTTCAGGTTCAATCTATGGGCCTTAACATTGTCTGTGTGTGGGACAGTGGGACATAGGACTTTGGGAGGGAGGAGGAAATGGAGCTGAAGAATGTTGGGTTCCTCTTGGGCATGAGGCTCTAGTAGATTTTTTTGATTACTTGAAGGGGATGGACCTGATTTACTGGTCTGAAGGTTAAAGGGGCTGGTGAGGAAAACTCTTATTGTGGTTATCTTCCCTAAATCAAGGCCAAGATTCCCCAAGAGACAAATGAGAATCTTAGAACAGGGTCATACAAGATATCTTTGCCTTCCTTGGGACCTGCATTAAATACCGTAATTAGTTTTTAAGACAGGGTTCCACTGTAGAGTTCAGGCTGGCCTTGAACATGTAGCAATCTTTCTGCCTCAGCCTCCTGAGTGCTGGGATCAGGTGTGCATCACCACACCCAGCTTAAATACTATAATTCTCGAACCTTCCATTTGATGGAGTTACAAAAGCCTGAACATAAGAAATTTCACTCCATCTTCTATGTTTCATGTAATAAATGGCAGGGAGAAATGAGAACAACTGAGGAGGGTAGCAGAAAACAAAGAGGTGCAGACTTTATTCACATGGGTGGAGATGGACTGATGGCAAGCTGAAGGCCATCAGTACCAAACAAAAGGCAGGAAACTTCCATTGGAATAGAGGTCTGACATGAATAGTGTCAAAGTAAATATTGATGGTCATGTTCCATACAGTGGTCAAGGCAGATGCATGGATGATATCAGGTGACTTGGTATTGAAAAGATGTTGTATTTTGTAGTTGTTATCTCTATGCTGGAAGCATCGCATCTCTGAGATAGCACAGCTTCAGTGGAGACAACTCCTGCTTTGGTTCTTTGCTTTGTTGTGGTTTTTTTGTATCTTGTCAAACTGTAGTTTGAAATTAAAGAACAAATTCCTTAACCATTTCATGACCAGATCAAACCTGACATCTCCATCTTTTTGTTATAAAAGAAAAATAGAAAAGAGAGCTAGGTGGGAAGAGGGAAAAATTTATCAAGGGATACTTAACATGTGCCATGGGAGTTGCATGGACAAACTACTGTGGAGAACACTTGGGGGAATCTTATAGCTGGGGACAGCAAAGAAAAATATCTGCTGAGTTGTAATTGCCTGCATGCAGTTCTATAAGAATTGGGATAGGAGCCTAAAGAGGTAAAGGCCAAAGAGGAGAGGAAGGTTAATACAAATAAGAGGTCTTGTCAGAGGAATGAGCCATGAGACCCATCCGCAGACAGTGGTCCATGAGTCAGAAACACACTGCCTGATTTCTTCAGCACTTTCAGGTAGATTTTTTGCTATACCTCTTACTGTCCCTGATTTATTTTTGTAGAAACATTCTTCCCCTAAGAAAATGCACAGGCCACTTTGCTCTGCAGTCAGGAGTTCAAGGCTTCTTCAATTCTGCTAGGTCACAGCAGCCAGAGAATCTATCTGGGTCTGCAAGGTAAAAATGGATTGGACTATTTCCTGTTGACTCCGTGATAAGTCCTGAGATAAAGTATGATAGTAAGAGAGAGAAGTTATGAGACCTGCTATCCCTATTCCTGGTGCAGTGGAGAAGCCCAAGCCAACAAGCAGAGTAATCAACTGGATAGCCCTGTGCTAATGGACCAAAGTTTCACCACAAGAGAAAGGCTCTGGTTTCCTGGGATTATCTGTTTTTGGGGTGAGATATGCCAACATACAGATCCTTGTACATTTGATAGAGAGGCCTAGGTAAGTGGAGATACTACAGATGAAAAAAAGCCTCCTTGGTTAGGCAGGCAAAATTCATTGTGGATGCTGAAAATATGTTTAAAGTTGTTGTCCTCATTTTTCTTACCCCCATTGTCCACAACAAGGCAGCTCTCATCAGGAATTGGAAAGTTCCTCTGACCTCAGTGAACTTTCAGGCCCCTGCACTCTACAGTTTCTCCTTTTGTGATATGGCCTACAAGAGGAAGATCCCATGCCCCAGGGAGTGAGGAGAGCCATGGATTTTTATGGTCAGTGGATGTGAATGGAAGTTCCTTCTCTATAAAATGATGACAGTTTAGATTGGGTAAGACCAAACCTGTAATGGGACAGTGGTGGTCTCGTAGGTGGTGGCTGACATGGAGGCATAGAGTCAGCAATCTTTAGCCAGAGTGTATAGATAATTTGGAATTGTTAGAGGAACTGGAGGAAGGGTAACCACTCCTCTTGGAGGCAAGGGGAGTACAAATGTCAGCCAACTCAAAGGTGTGTATAAAAAGAGTAATTAATTTTTTTGATTAGGATTAGCATGACCCCAAGAAATGATTCCATCCCTGAGGCAGGAGGCAGCTCTGTTGCAACACCAATAAAATCTCAAGGAAATACCCACAGATAATTACTCAGTAGGAATGCAGGATGTGTTAAAACTTCTCTACTTATCATTAACATCATCTGATACTTCCAGAATTTGGTAGAGTTTTAGAGTAGTGGGAGAAGTTACTTGTGATTTCCACAAGGAGTATTCAGGAGCCATGTCAATCAGGCAGTTTTATTCTTGAGCAATGTACCCACTGAGGAGGATCCTCCAGGTGGACAGCAGTTGGAGTGCTAAAGATGGCTATGAAGAGTCCTTTCCACATAGGCTGTGAGGACTGAATAGTCTGTGATTTAATTAAAACCTTTTTTTTTATTACCAGGTCATCTTCATAGGGCTAAGTAGTATGAGTGTGTACAAAGATTAGCAAAATGTCTCTGTCCTTCTGGACCTCCTGTAGGGCTGGGAGATAGTCTGCAATAGGACCAGGGTTTGAGTGGGGTTGTAGGTTGAGAAGGAATGTTCAATGGTAGATAAGTTCAAAGGACTGTATCCTGTAGGCTCTCAGGGCATGGCCTGGACACTTTGGAGAACAGTCAGAAGCAGGGAAAGCCAATCATTGTGGAGCTGGAGCATAAGCTTAGTAAGGTGGCCTTTAAGGATGTCATTGGCCATTCTACCTTCCCAGAAGACTGGCTGGTAAGGGGTATGGAGATTCTATTGTGTAGCAAGTGACTTAGACACTTCCTAGATAATCTGGAAGATGGAAAAAGGACCATTGTCTGACTGTATGGATTTGGAAAGGACAAACTGAAGGATGATGTCCATTCAAAGGCAAGTAAATACAGTAGAAGCCTTTTTCTGAGCTGGTGGGGAAGGCTTCCACCTGTCTTGTGGATGTGTCAACCCAAACTGAAAGATATCTTAGCTTTGATATTAGTAACATGTGAGTAAAGTCAATTTGCCAGTCCTGGGCAGGAGAAAAAACTCATGCCTGATGAGTAGGAAAGGGTGTGGTCTCAGAGAGCCCTGAGGATTGCATGACAGACAGAACATTGAGCAGTGATGTTTTGGAGAATTTTCCAGGATGGAAAGCAAATGAGAAATTCTAGCAGATGAATTAGGGGTTTATATCCAGCATGAAAATTATTGTTAATAGTGGACAGAATAGTGTGAGCTTATGAGGGAGGAAGATGGAATTTATCCCAGTCCATGAACTAGCTATCTTGGATAAGAAAGTCTCTCTGGATACCATTGAGGCTCCATGGGTGAGTAAACTGGAGTAAAGCCAGAAAGAGTAAAATATTGACCTTTAGGGGAAAGATTTGCAGCCTCTCTGGCTGTCTTATGTGCGAAGGCATTCCCAGCTGCCTTTGCATCTGAGGATTTCTTATGTCCCTTGCAATACATTACTACTGGTAGGAGAGTGGCTTGAAAGAGAGTCTTAATCAGTGGAGCACTGATTAATAATAATGGAGGACACTGGAGAAGAAGTCCTCTCTTTGCCCGGATGGTAATGTGGTGGTGCAATAAGTGGAATGAATACTTAGTATATATGTTAATGTGATGGCCTTTTGCTAGTGTGACGGCTCAGGTTAATCCGATTAGTTTAGCCTGCTGAGAGGTAGTGAATGTAGCAAGAGCATCTACCTCATCATGGCAGACACATCATCATGAGAGACAATCTGCACATGTGAGTGAGGCACAGGGGGCCTTAGAGGAGCTCCCATCAATGAACCAAGTGTGATTGGGAGCTGGAAAGGGAACGGTTGTAATGAGAGTGAAGGGAAGAGTAGTTAAGTGAATGAGAGATATACAGTCATGTGGATCTGGTACAGGGAGGGGCAAAGTAGGCACAAAAGGTGATGCAGATTTGAAGTTGGAGTCCAGGGCAATTGTTACTGTAGGGGGTGTCTATGATGAGTGCATATAATTGTAAAAGGTAGGGTGCAGACAAGAGGTGGAAACGAGAAGAAGACACAAGGCTTTGCAGGTGGTGGGAGGAATAAAGCATGATTGGTACATGCTTGGTGATTTAAAAGCTTCTGTGAGCATGAGACCTGATGTGGTAGCCACCTGTAAACAGGATGGCCATCTCAGAACAGAGAAGGTCAGCTGTTTGGATAGGACTAGCAACTGGTCAGGGACTGAGCCCCTGAGTCAGGACTACTGCCACACAACCCCCACACTCAGCAGTGTGTAAACAGAAAGCTTGAGAAAGGTCTGGTAGGTCCAAAGCAAGGGCCATTTTCAGAACTTGTTTTAGTATTGTAAAGGACAAGTGGGGGAATCTTTATGATATATAGGTTCAGACAGGTCTCCTTTAGTAAGTTTATATTATATTTTTGTAAGGAGGACAATTCTGGGTAAGCAGAGAAGACAATATCCCACCCTCTGAGAAAGAAAAGGAGTTGCTATTTTGTAGTTGAGACTGGAATCTGCATGATCATATGGACTACATCAGGAGGCATGCCTCAAGTGTGTTCATGAAGGTTTCTGCCTAAGTGACAGAGGGGAAATAGATTTGGACTTTAGAAGATGATACCTGATATCTCTTTAAGTCTAAATGTTGTAAAAGTAAGACTGTCCTGTTATGAAGACTCATGAGAAGGACTTCCGAGAAGATTGTCTTCATACTGCAAAAGGTAAGAGGAGAAAGTATAGAAAGAGAGAATATCATGAGTTAAGGCCTGTCCAAACTACTGAGGACTGTCTCTAAAACATTAAGATAAAAGAGTCTAGCTCAGCTGTAGAGTTTGATGAGTGTCAGGGTTGGTCCAGGTGAAGGCAAAGAGAAGTTATGAGGGAGAATATAGAAGAATAGTGAAAAGGGCATCTTTTAAATCCACAACAAAATAATGGTTAGTAGATGGTACAACAGAGGACCGAAGCATATATGGGTTTGGCACCACCAGATATACGGGAAGGACATTCTGGCTAATGGCACAGAGGTACTGTTGTAACAGCAGACTTACAGTCCAGAGTGTGGCAGGTCTTAGTGGTATAGCAGTATCAGGCCAAGAAGAATTGAGAATGCACCTGGAGGTTGGAGGCAAGTTTGTTGCGTGGGCTAACTGATCAGGGATTTCTCCACAAAATCGTCACCAGGAGCTGGCAGTGAACAGGGTTTATATGGGTTAAGGAAATGGGGGTTGGGATACAGGTGCAAGACTTTTTATCATCAGTTCATTGATTGAGGAAGTTACATTTAGTGTACACAATTTGACAGAAAAGTACACTGGATATGAGCACTTTCTGAGAACAAAGGACAATGAAGGAGGACATGCATTAGGTGTGGGACAAGATATGACCTGGAAGTGGCTCTTTGAAAGTTGGATCAGCTAGCCCCAGGAAAAACATTTTTTACTCAGAAATTGTTTTCTGGTTCATTCCTTTTTCTTTTTGTTCATAGATGTTTCTTTAATTATACAGTTTAATCTAAATCCTGGCATGTATAGGTATGGGAAGCTGAGGTTACCATAAGCTAAGATTCTTGGACTTTTATAGAATAGAGGCATTGAGAGGTGATTCAATTAAGGATGACAGGTCCAATCGTCAAGAGTAGGAGAAATGTAAATAGAGGCCCTAACAAGGCTCCTAACCATGTGTTTCAGCCCCTTAGAGTTCCCCACCAGTGGGAGCCTGTCACTCTTGTCTCCACTTGTCAATCCATTCTCTCATTTGGCAAGTTGTCTCTCTGGCAATACCTAACTTGTTGGCATAGTAACAACAATTTTCCCCTAAGAACAAGCAGGTTCCCCCTTTTTGGGCAGTGAGGAGATCTAGGGCTCTCTGATTCTGGAGGACACCTTTTGCAAAAAGGAGTCTATTTGGTCCTAAGGTGTACTATAGTGACTTGTGTGACATCACATTCATCTTGAATTCAGATGTCTATGTCTGAAAACTGTTGTTGACCCAGTCCTAAAGAAGTGGCACTGAGTGCTAAGCTCCCTATTATGGTTATTCCAGCCAATATAGGTAGTGTAACAGGGTTTCTTTTTTTTACAAGTTGGGTGACTAAGTGGAAGACCCTGTTGTCCTGAGTATACATAGAAATCAAGGTAAGCAAAGGCACAGAGGTTCATTTCTGACCTCAATAAAATCTGATGGATTCCATCAGAATGGATAAGAAAAGATCCAGGAGGTATCATTAATGTACCTGAGAAGATTATCACTGATTTTTATACAGTCTGCAGAGACATTTGGGTTAGAGGTGGTGCCCAAGAGGCATGAGGCATTGTCCCATATGGTTGTTGGTGAGACTGAAGCAGGCACCCTGGAGTAGAGATGGAGTTGAGTTTAGTGGTTCCTAGAGTTAATCCTAGGGCATGGTAGGAAACAGAGAATGGAAGACACAGCCAATATTCATTTCCCAGTTGAGGGTTTAGTTTGAAGGATATGGTGCTTATAATTGACCAAGTGTAGCAGGTCAGGAGTTAATGGGCCAGTAAATGTTCTTTTTTGGCTCAGGGGCTAATGCAACAGGGATCAATGTGAGTAGCTGAGGTTTAGGTGTAGGTATTTTGATACAGGGTGGAGGGATCCAGACTTTTTGGATTTTATGATTACCCCAGGTCTTTTTTCCTACCACCAGCCTGGATATTCATCTGATGCATCCACTTGAACACTCATCCAATTCCACTTTGTCCATGCTTGGTTAGTAAGGTCTGGGTAGTGCATCTTACTGGGGTGCCAGCCCTTTGTTGGAAATTAGAGTTTGATGGGAGCTGGGTTAAGAGGGTATATTGGTATCCCCCTAGCTCAGAGGGCAGTCCCAGTAGAGGCAGAACCAATCAAGAATAGTGTTACAGTGACATAAGTTCCCTTGGACTCTAGGTGGTTGGTGCATTTGGGAGAGACATATTTGTTATTGTTTCAATATTTTCATTCCCAGTCCATGCCCCTTCATCTTGTGAAATAGGAATCCCAGCACGGGTTGTTAGTTTGAATAGGGCATGCATCAAAATACAAATACCCAATAGACCAGGAGGTATCCCTTGTGGTCCAGTTAAGGATTACTATGGGATTGGCATTATAAAGTTGGGTTTGGAACTCCTAGTATCCTGGATTTGCTTGGCAGACCAAGTAGAAGCAGATGCAGATCAGCAATAGTGAACATTTTTGTAAGTTGTAGGGGATATGGCATACCAGAAGCCATCTAACAGCATCAAGCTAGGGTGACTAGTCCCAGCACCCCATAAAACTAGCAGCTTAACTGTCCACAGTTCATTCCAAAGTTGAAGCTTCAGCTGTGCATAGACCATCAGCTTCTGGAGTGGTGGGAGCAGGGCTTTGAGTGCATTGTTTTTTTCAGGATGATTTTCAAAGGAGTTGTCTCTTCTGGGTAGGTCTTTCAGCAGTCCTCTGGGTGTCTTCTCTTGACTCAGGAATGATGGATCCAAGGTTGGATTTTTGAAATTTTAAGGGTTGTGGGAGTTCTCAATAAGATCATTTAGGGCCTTTTTCAAACTGACTGTAAGGGTTCTTTAAAAAAAATTTTACCCATGCCATATCTCCAGGATTGTGTGTGTGTGTGTGTGTGTGTGTGTGTGTGTGTGTGCGTGTGCGCGCGCAGGTGTATCTGTGGGTATGGCAGTTTTCTCAGCCATATTTTTCTGTAGCTGGAATAATGTCTCTCCTAATTGTATGAGTTGTTCCTGTAAGGATAGATAACCCAGTTGATGCAAATCTTCCTGGAGACCTCTTATGGGCAGTGGGCTCCCATATAAAACCCCAAAAGTTGTATCCCCAGTGGGCCCTGGTGAGTGTTGGACCTTGAGGAGAGCCATAAGGGGCAAATCTACCCATGGTGCCTGAGTTTCTTTATGATACTTGGCCAAAATTGACTTTAGGGTTCTATTATTTCATAGCAGTGACTATACATATTAGGAAAACAGTGTGCATCCAATTAAACAACCTGATGCTGAACCTCAAATTTCTAGAAAAAGAAGAATGGGACAAACCCAAATCTCATACAAGGGAGGAAATTATAAAGATCAGACCAGAAATCAATGCAATGCAGACTAAGAGAACGATACAAAAAATCGATCAAGCTAAGTGTTCAAAAGAATCAACAAAATTGACAAACCTTAGCCAAGCTCATCAAAAAAAGGAAAGAAAAGGCCCAATTCCATCCAATTAAGAATGAAAATGGTGAAATTACAACACACCCAACAGAAATCCAGAGGATCATAAATATCTACTTCAAGAACCTATACGCCAATAAGATGGAAAACAGAAGAAATGGACAGATTCCTAGATACATATGAATTACTAAAGTTGAATGAAGAAGACCTAAAAATTATAAACAACCCAATATCAACCAATGAAATTGAAAATGTAATTAAAAACTTATCAACTAAGAAAAGCCTGGGCCCTGATGGCTTCATTGCTGAATTCTA
>NW_004624881.1:266970-284720 GCF_000247695.1 Heterocephalus glaber | reverse complement strand
AAGGAAAGAAGGGAATTGAATTAATATGAGAAAATGGAAAAATTGAAACAAAGTCTTTGTAAATAGGGAGGGTGGAGGGGTTTAATGGTGGGCAGGGAAAGGGAGAAAATAAGAAACAAGAGAGATTATGTGAAGGTGCAAATTTCCAATGATGATTGTCATTATATTGTATACCTAAAGTTTACCAATGATTAAAATGAATAATAGATAATATGAAATAGCAAGAAAAGGTCCAAATTTGTAGGGAGGGGTGGGGGAAAGGAAAGAAGGGAAAGAAAAATGAGAACTGGAAAAAAAGGAAACAAAGTCTTTGTAAATAGGGAAGGGTGGAAGGGGTGAAGGCATGGCTGGGAATGGGGAAAAAATAAGAACCAAGATATATCATGTAAAGGTACAAGTTCCCAATGAGAAATGTAAATGTATTGTATTCCTAAAATGTAGCAATAAAAGAATTTAAGGAAAAAAAAAGAACATTCAGTATTTAAAAAATAAAGGGAAACTTAGAAGGTGTCTTCAAAGGAATAAAAATTTAATCACTGAAATCATAGAACAACATTTACAAATCTGGAAAAGAATTTAGTATTTGAGTTCAGGAGGTACATAGAACTTCAAATACCCAGAACCAGAAAAGGTTCTCTTCATGCCATATCATCTTCAAAATTTGAGAAATTCAGCACAAATTGAGTCCTAAAAGTTGGAAGAGAAAACCAAAAAGTTACCTAGAAAGTCAAGACTGTCATAATAATAGCTTTCTCAGCACAAACTTTAAAGAATAGGAGAGCTTGAAGTATAGTTTTACCAGCCCTAAAATATAGTTTTAATCCAGAGTTCTATATTCATTGGTATTATTTGTCAAATGTGGTAGAAAAGTGAAGACTTTACAAGAAACAAATCTGAAAAAAATTAATGATCACTAAAGCAGCATTGCAGAAAATAATCCAGGAAATCCAAGAGAGAGACAAATGTGGGCCTACCAGCATCACAGTACTGATTAGCTAACAGAAGTCATTTAATCTTGATTATTTCACCTTTTTTTTTTTTTTGCTAAATTAAGTTTTGTATTATTGAATGTTTTTGTCTTGGTAAGGCAATTTCAGTTTGTGAGTTTCATATATTTCAGTAGTTAGTGTTTAACAATGCCTATCATGTCCCAACTCCTGCATGAAGTCTGAAGTAGGACAGCACCCTGAGGAGGCGAGAAGGAGAACATCGGCAATAGCTGTGCTGTTTGTGCAGAAAGCTTCCTTTGAAGTTTCCACACCACATGCGTGAGGTGCACCATTTGCATGGATATGGAGCCTTCAGTGTTCACGGGAAGCAAGAGGACAGCTGTAAACGGGGCCTGCACATGTGATCCATCACCTGCTAAATCATAGGACTTTCCACTTGGATAAATTCACACCCCAACACAGAAGATGCAGTTTCTTTCTGAACCTATAATGTTCTTTCCTTCTAATAAAACATGCATGGCAAGGACAGTTCACAAATAAAGGAATTAGAATTTCTCACATTCTTCCTGGTGGGATTTCATGATCTCCAATTCCATGAGAGAGAGATTTATTTTCAAATTACCCCTTTACATTTATGGAATCTGAGATTTCTATAGATTTGTATATATTAGTAGATAAACCCAAGTCACAGCATTGCAAGACATGAATGCAGGTTCCCAGGGTGCTGGGCGACTGAAAATGGTAGAACAAACCATAGCAGCTCACAAGGTGAAGCCCTAGTTGGAGTCAGTTGGGAAGTGTTTGGCAATGTGAATACAGCTTGCTTTCACTGTTATTGCTATTGTCATTGATTGCATCACCTACACATATACCAGTACTTGATGTAAGAATAAAATAAAAATATGTTACACACAAACAACCAACCTGATGCATATGTGCAGTACTGATTCTCTCACATTTACTTCCAAAGGAAAAATGAATAACTGAATGCTTTCACTGACTTCATTTTATTCATTTTTTGTCCATTTTTTTTTTTTTTTGCAAGACCTTGTAGGGAACAGGGAAAGGGGACATTGCTAGAACCTTTGCAGTAAGTCCTAGTCTCCTGTGAACCATGGCAGCACAAGGTAAATTACAGGAAAGGTAGAAAAATGAGACTGAGAAGAAGCTGAGCTTTCGGTCTGATCAGTGCTGCTCTGGGCAGCAAAGATGACAGCAGTTTACCTCACCTTTTATTTAGTACTCAGTATATCGGGAGAGACAAATGTAACAAATGACTTGCAGAGAGTTCAGTATATCCTGTGTAAAGATGTAACAGTCCAAGAACAATGAGGAACTGAGTAGATGTTTGTTCCTCCCAGGATGTTTTCAGCTCCCAGGATGTTTCTTGTCCTGGAGAATCACAGCATCACCAGATCATTGAGGTCTCAGTTGTGACCAGAGGCCAAAATGGAATTATGTCTCTGAATTCCATAGCTGGGCTGTAGGCAGGAGAACTAAGCTAACCAAATGATTTTTCCCTAAAATTATATAGCATTGCTCCCGACAAGACCTGAAATCAAGAGATTATTTTTAATTATCCCATCTATTGAAGTTTAGAAAAGCAACACCAGAATCATATTACTTTGCTCATTAGTGTATTTTTAAAATCATCCCTTTGCAAGGACATGCATTTGGATTTTTTGTTTATGCATGATTCAGTCTTATTTTAATAAATCATGGTATTCTGAAACATTTTAAAGTAAATCAGCATCCTCAGTAGGTTTAATGTCCCTGAAAATTGAGCACCTCTGGAGCCCACAGTGTGCACCTCTGAGGTCTGGCTGGTTAGTGAGAGAGGGATGGACCTGAGGCTGGTGAGGGGCCAGAGCCTGAGACAGCCACAGGAGGCACTGATAAAGTGAGGTGCCCTCAGCTAGCACCAGGGAGTCCTGCACATATGCGGTACATCCAGACCTCATTTCTGTGGGTCCATCTGCCGGGGCCCTTGCTTACTCTATTTAAGTAGGCCAGAGTCAGTGATTTCCTTGTAAATCTTGAACTGCAGAGAACCACAATTACACCCCCACTTCACACATTTTGTAAAGGAAGTCTTCTCTGTTACCTGTCTCACTCTCTGAAGAGCTGAATGTGTACCTGGGGATGCTTCCATCATTCTTACAATCTCCTGTCAATTCTTTTTTTTCCTTAAATTCTTTTATTGGTACATTTTAGGTATACAATATGTTTACATTTATCATTGGGTGCTTGTACCTGTACATGATGTATCTTGGTCCCTATTTTTTCCCCATTATCTGTGGTCCCTTCACCCCCTCCACCCAATGCTGAATTATTTCTCTAGTGTAAGAAACTGAAAATGTAAATAAGAGTTAAAATGAATAATTGATAATTTGAAATAGGAAGAAAAGGCCCAGAGAGGTAGGGAAAGTGGGAGGGGGAAGGGGAAAGGGAAGAAGGGAAAGGAAAAATCATGAGAAAAGAAAAAAATGGAAACAAAGTCTATGTAAATCTCTTGTCAATTCTGTCAAATTCTTTGTCTGTTACCATGTTATTTTTTAGAAAGCATAATGATAGTTCAGATCCGTGTTCTGGGTAGGAAAAATATAGTTTTAATGTCAAATTTTTGCAATGAGTTTGGAAGACTATTGAAAGAATATTGAAATTATAGGCAGTGTTTGAAATGTAGTGATTACTGAAAAGGTCTTCATGGAAAGGAATAGAGGGTCCTATCTGTGCCTGCTCACAGCACTGCAAAAAGACATGATTATGATTTGGAGGAAAGAGGTTACAATTCTTCCACCACTGTAAGTAAAAGCTTTGGAAGCAGATGTATATGCATTATATGCAGTTAAAACTCTTACAATCTGAAGACACAAAGAAAGGGTTAGAAAATTTTACTTAAAGCATGAAACTATGTCTAATTCTTAGCAATTTTTTAACATGCATTCCTGTTTTTAGTGACATTGCTATCTTACTGTAAAGGTGAATATATTCTAAATTATATCCGAGTCATGACTGGGGTTTGCTTTTAGAAGGATTTGCAATATGGGATGAGGGGACACCTGACAACATGGGCTCTGCCTGCCCATGAAGGGCTCAAGTGGACAGTGTCCTTCAGAATGAGCAGCACATTGTTATTCAAAGCGTTGGAGCAGTTCTGGCAGCAGGGGTCACAGATTAAAAGTGCTTTAAAGATTCAGATTACATTGCCCATGAAGAAGAAATTAGTTTTCTTCACAATTGGCTATAGAGTCAAGGTCTCCCATTTACTTAATGAATAGTGCATTAGTGACTGTGAAGAAGCAGATTATTACAGCAAAATACTTTTGAACAATTAATGCAAGTGTGCATTTAGCGTTATAGTTTTACATTGCAGGATAAAAGCAGGAAGGTCATTCTTATTTTAAGCATGTATCTCTGTACAGCAGAACAAAACATAAGACAAACCACCAAGTATGTTACACTCTGTACACCTGCACCATCTGTGCGGGTCACAGCCAGGGGTCAACTGTGCCGGCTTCAGACCCTACTGTGTATGGATTGCTCAGAGGCCTGATCTGTGGGCCTGGGTCTCCCCCTACAGCCCTTCCTCTCAGTGCTGCTCCCTGACTGCCTTCCAGCTACCAAGGCTAAATACCCTTTCATCCCCCTGGACTTCCACACTAGCATGTGATGCTATCTGTCCAAGAAATAGAGCTGCAAAGCTGTGGCCAAATAAACCATTCCTTCTTTTATTTGCATGTGGGACATATTCATTCCTGCAGTGTGAAAGTGGGCTATTGTACTGTATTTCTAGTTTCTAGATTTTAAAATATGTTTTCTGGTTTGGAGTAATAACCTTCTTTGATCAATCAACATCAGAGAAAATTACCTGACACTGGTAGGTTGAAACATTTTTCTATCATACAGATGCATAATACTCTGTCAGTAACATACTTCATAGCTGTTATGAAACAACACTGGCTTAATTCAGCTCCAATTACTACTATGGACACAGTATGGCAAAAATATAAGCCAAAATACAAATGATGAAATATTTCAATCTGTTCCTTTTCACCAATTTAAGTGGGATTCACATAATGGAACATGACTTGTATAACTATATCTTATCAGAATTTGTATTTGTTATTCCAGTTAATCAATAGGAAATGTTATCATGTGAACTTTGAAAATATGCAAAGCCTCAAAATAATTTAATATTCATGATAAGGCAGGCTGTCAATCTCAGACGTAGGATTTGAAACAGGTTTCAACTTTTTCACTCAGCTAATTTTCTAGGAACCTGTGCTTCACATGGGGCACTGAAATGTGAAATCCTGTCTCATCTCTTTCCACTGAGAGCAGCTCCTCTGTTTGAAGTCATGGACCATGGGAACATCACCTCAGATTTCATCCTACTAGGCCTCTTTCACCACACCATGGCCTACCAGATTCCCTTTGGGGTTGTCGTAGCAGTTATGGTCACCTCCCTCCTTGGCACTGACCTCATGGTCCTCCTGATTCACCAGAACCCTGGCTGCACACACCCGTGATTGAGCTGGGTTTGTTAGTGCATGCCTTTAATCTCAGCACTCTAGAACTTTGGGGTGGAGCACCACAGTATGTAGCCCAGGCTGGGCAAGTCATTTACTTAAAGATACATAAAAATAAAAATAACATAAGTAGAGATTTGAGTGTAGTGCCGTGTGAAGGCCCTGAGTTCAATCTCCAGTTCTGCCAAAAAAAAAAAAAAAACCCAAAAAAACAAAACCCAAAACTCAATAATTTTTACAAAGTGATTTTTTGGAAATTTCCTAGCAGGAAAATGTACCACAGCCTACCTTCAACCATTAGGTTCTTTTCCAAGGTGCTATTGCATGCCTGAAATTGCAGTTAATACCAGACTCTATAATTTAATAACCTTTTTGTCTTAACTATGTGTAACTATATATAACTATTAAACACAGTGACCATAATATTTTCAGCTTGACTTGCCACAGAAAAAGCAACACAAATTTATTTTCCTTATGAATTCTACAGAATCATTTTGTCCTATTGTAAAACCTAGGAATCATGGTGTACATTTTTCCCTCTTATATATTTGAAATCTTTCCTATTTTCCCATAAGGTAAGGACTTTAGAGTTTCTTTCTGATGTACATGGATTAACAGCATCAGTATCTTGGCACTGGAAGCCACTGTTAAGTGAAATAAAGTTTACTTGAATATAAGCCCTGAGGCAGAGGGTAAAATGGAGCCAGTCTGTCAGTGTGTGCCAGGTGGGGGTCTTGCTTCACAAGGAGTTGCTGCTTAAGGATCGAGCATCCATGCTCTGGTCAGGACAGACCCAAACTGATCAGATCCCATTATGCTACTTGTTTGGGCCTATTGCTGACTGCAGACAACAGAAACTACAAGAAGGAAAACCACAAATGATGGAAAGTATTTATTGCAGCATCTATGTCTACATTTGGGATTTACATTTCTTCAATCTTCTGTCTTTTGGTTTTAGATGAACTTGCATATTTTGTGTTCATTTACTAAGCTGTTATCACTGACATAAATCATGATTTTTAAAAACAATTTGCAAATTACAAATTCTTAGTAAAAAGTTTCTATATTCATACACCACGATCCACTCTTACTCAGAGTGAATTAACTGCTCAGTGAACCTGATGAGTCACTGTTAGTTTTGCTTCCCACTGAGGTATAATTCTGAATCAGCAGAAAGTTCACATTGCAGGTTTTCCTCCTCCTAATTGCAACAAGAACCTGAACTTGTTACCTATACCTGCTGCCAAGCATCTGTGCTCCCAAAAGAACCCCTCTGTCCCTCCTAAGGAAGTGCTGCTGCTCTGGATTTTATTCCCAGTCTTTGCTTTGGCCTATTCCCACCTCTTGCATCAGTGCAATTTCTCCCTCTCTTCTCAGTATGTTTGTCAAGATCCCACTACATTTTTACACCCATCAGAGGTTTTTTCCTTTAAATTGCTATTAACAGTCTTTCACTTGAAATACTACCATGTGTGTACTCATTATTTTCTTGATGGGACTCTCAACTACTTTTAGTTTGAATGTGGTATATTTAAAGTTCTTTTCTGGGATCATATGTTTGCATCTCCTTGTGGATCGTTGAGGAACTTTATACCAATTGGTGTTTTCAAGGTGCCTGTTCAATCTCACATTTGTACCAGCAATGCGATGAAGTCCACTTGCTCCACATCTTATAAAGCTTTGTTATTTTGGTAATTCTAGTCAAGGTAATAGTGTCTCATTTTGTTTTAGTTTGTTTCCTTGATGGCTGAATATTTTTGCACTAGTTTATTGACTGATTGTGAAGCTTTTTTGTTAAATATCTGTTTACCTTTAGAAAAAATAAAACATGTTGGTACTACTACAGCAGAGACAAGTTGATTGTGCACTCATAGAAAATATATGAAATTCATCTGGCTATTTTGATTTCTGAAATAAAGTATAATTGGATTATTTGTTATTATATTTTCCACATGTACCTTCCTTCAATACCTTAAAATTAACTATTTTGATTAATTGTATATTTGCATAATACAGCTCTCTCACATCTGACATTTTACTTGAAACTCTAGCTTTGAATTAATTATGCATTGTAACAATATTCCCATATATCTTGATAAAATTATTCCATTGAAAATGCGGAACATTTTTTAGAAAGAACTTTGTGTTGATACATAAACTTCAGGCGAGGAAGAATAAAGAATTGGTTTTTTAAATGGATATCCAGTTATTCAAAATGTATTTCCCATCTTTTGCCTGTGAGTTTAAATTTACAATGATTTTCAGGGAAGAAATTTGATACATTTAAATAAGCCATCTGATGGGGCTGTGGCTCAGTGTTCAGTCTTTGCCTACCATGCCAGGGTGTTGGTTCAATTCCAATCACCAAGATAAACAAGCACAAAAGAAGTGAAAATAAAGTTGTCAATTTTACAAAGAAGTACATGTAAATATACATCTTACATTCCCACAGTGCTCTTATAGTATGAATAATAATATTTTAATGATATTTAATGTTCAAACATTATTAAATAAGACTAATAAATCATAGTAAATTTAATATTTAATAATATTTGAATACTATCTAATCTTATGACTATTGCAAGAGCATTGTGGATATGTATAAGTACACATTTGTAAATACATGTCTATGTACTTGTGTTTGCATATATGTATATGTATTATTTTTGTGTTTGCATGTAAATGTGCTCTTAAAAATACAAAACTTCAAAAAAACCTGAACTTTAAGGGAAAAATGTTAAAAGTAGCATACTTTTAGAGATTAGTATTTCATTTCTTTCCTTTATTAAACTTTCCTTTATCTGAATTCCTTCCTTGTGTTGTTTCCCCATCTCCATGATGTAAGAAGCAGGAGTCCAGAGCTGACACTGTGAGGAAGCATGGACCAGAGCCCGGCCTGTGGTCCTGCAGTCACTCTGGAAATGACCTAGGACACCACGAGGAGGCGAATGGGGGAATCTGTCCCAGTTCCAGTGTCCTGCTCCAGAGCGGCTCATGGGCCTCACTGCGTCACCACACATTATGTCTGGCATGTTCCCATAGAGACTGGTGTACCTCGAGGAAAGGGTGACTGTATTCCATATCCTGCCTTACATTCTCTCAGAAATGCAAGTGGATTAGTTTGTCCCTAATGCAGACAGAATAAAAATCGTGTAGTACACTTAAAACAGCTTCGGCTCAGCATTTCTTTTGTGGCTGCATTTTGCTTCTTATTTCTCCTCCCTCTTCCTTTTTGAATTTTTACCACATTCTTGTAAGGTGGGTTCAGGGTCAAATATCAGTTTTGAAAAATGGAGTTACAATTACTGCAGAAAACATTCAGTCTCCACCTTCCAGTGATGCTGACCACATGCTTGACTTTAAAAAGCCTGCATTTAGCAAAGGGAGAGTTGGGGTAGTAAGAATGAATACCTGCGAAGAGGCACAGCAGAGGGAACTGGCGGCTCTCCTCCCTCCAAATGAAAAGAATTTAGTCAAATATTTCTGTATCAAATACAGGAGATGGAGGTTTGTGGGAAAGCAGTGAATGCCACTGAAGTGTGAGCTCTGACCCAGGACTTTTTACAGTAGAGACTGGCCAGGTGCCCTTGGTTTGTGGCCTCACATCTGGGGGACCCATAGTGTAGTTCCATAACTCAATCAATTTGTAACTGTAAGATGGAAATACATGTAAGATGCTGAAAGTCATGCCTGGCTTTTAAAAACACTAAAAAATTAGTTTAAATGCTTTATCAATTATGAAGAAGACAGATTACCCAAATTGCTTTCATTCATCCATTTAAGTATTCCTTTTATTTTGTGATTAGTTGATTTAACAACTGAACAAAAATTCATTTACACAAAATCATTTAGATATTCTGAATCCATTTCTTTATTTTTCCCATTGTAGTAGGATGTCTATAGGGCATTTAGATTTGTCACCCTCAAAACACCCAAAAGTCTCCCCAAGGTTGCTGCAAAGGAGGACCACCAAGTATCCTCCTAGAACACTTTTTCATTATTTTTAAAATTTTTCAATGATATTTTTACACTAGTAGAATAGTTTTGTGATACATAATGTATATACTCATACTGGGGAGCTGGGACATGCACACATTCCATTTCAATCATTTTTACTCTCCCTTCCTTGTCCTTCTCTCCCCAATCCTTCTATCTGTAGATCCTGTTCTCATTTGCGTAAGGTCTATCTCCTGGTTTCCTATTATCTCCCTTCGATTTTGCTCTTTAATTTTTGGTTTACTCGTCTAAGAGAAGCCATGTGATATTTAAGCTTCAATGTCTGGATTATTTCACTAAACATTATAATCTCAAGATGTGTTAAAATTCATCTTGAAATTCAGCCTTCATGTGTGCAGCATTTTCCCCGCACCACTGCTGAGGAGTCTATCTTTACTGCAGTGTGTTTTTCTGACCACTTTGTCAAAGATCAGAGAGCTCAATATCCCTAGGACTGCTTCTGCATCCTCTGCTGTATTGCACTGATCTACATGTCTGATTGACTCACATCAATCTGTGCAAGTACTATGCTATTTTCATCAATGAAGCTCTGTAAGATAAATTGCAATCTGGGATTGTAATGCCTCCTGCTTTGATTTTATTGCTCAGGGTTCCTTTTGTTGTTCTGGGATTCTTTAGGTTCCTAACGAATTTCAGGATGGTTTTTTTCTAGTTCTATGAGAAATGCTGTTGGCATTTTGACTGGCATTACAATAAATCTATATATCCACTTTGGGAATATGATCATTTTAATGATTTTTTTCTGGCCTTCTAAGAACAGGAAATATCTTTCTATTTTCTGATGTGTTCTTCAATCTCCTTTCTCATAGTATTGTAGTTTCTATGATAAAGTTCCTAGGGTCCTTTGTTGTTTCATTTTTAAGTATTTACTTTTTCTTAGTGCTATTGTGAGTGGTATTGTTTTTTTGATATCTATCACAGTGGACTCATTATTAGTTTACAGATACATTATTGATTTTTGAGTGTGGATTTTCTATCCCACTACCTTCCTGAAACTGTCTATTAGTTGTGGAAGTCTTTTGGTGGAATATTTTGAGTCTTCAATTTAAAGTATCATGGCATATGGGAATAGCATTAATTTTATATCTTTTTTTCTATTGTATACTTTTTATTTCTTCTTCTTGATGGATTACCCTGGCTAATATTTCCAGTACTATAATGAATAACAGTGAAGATAGTGTACATCTTTTTTCTTTTTCCTGATTTTAGAGGAAAAGTTTTCTGTTTAATGTCATTTAATAATATATTTGGAGTAGTTTTATCATATATGGATTTTATCAGATAGAGATATAGTTCTGTACCTATTTTCTTCTAAACTTTATCATAAACAAATATTAGTTTATGTCAAAGGGGTTTTTTTGCAAATATTCAGGTGACTATATGATTTTTGTCATTGCTTCTATTTATATGATATTATACACTTATTTGTTTATGTTCAACTATCCTTGTATTGTGGGATGAAACTTCCTAGGTAATGTTGTATAATATTGTTAATGATTTATCACATTCTTTTTGCTAGTATCTCTTTGAAGATCTTTGCATCTATGTTCATTAAAATGATTGGCCTTTTGGTTAATTTGTTCATTTTTGTACTTGAATTCTTGTCTACTTATGGAATCAAGATAATGCTAGTTTCCAGGAATTAGACTGACAGAACTAGTTCCATTTCTATTTTATTAAATAGTTTGAAGAGTATTGGCATTATATCATCCCTGGTGCTCCTGCAGAATTCAGTGGTGAATCCTTTGGGTCCTAGGTTTTTCTTACTTGGTAGGTTTTTATTACAGCCTCAATTTCATTTTCTGTCTCTGGATTATTTGGGGGTTTTATATCATCTTTGTTTAGTTTTTGGTGATTAATTTGTATCTAGGAATCTATCTATTCCTTGTATTCTTGAATTTATTGGAGGAGAGATTGTAAAATACTTACCAATAATCTGAAATTCCATGGTCTCTGTTATTGTTTCTCCTTTTTATCATTTCTAATTGCATTGATATGTCTTTACTTTCTTTTTTGTTGTTGTTGAGATTGGTGAAAAGTTTGTGTATTTTTTAATCTTTTGAGAAATCAGCACTTTATTCTTTGTACTGTTCTTTTAATCTCAATTTTATCAATTTATGCCCTTATCTTTGTAATTTCCTTCCTTTTATCATATTTAGATTTGGATATTTCTTGTTTTCTTAGGACCTCAAGATGAATTATTAGGTTTTTTTGTCTCTATTTTTCTGATGTGGGCATTCACAGGTATTAACTTCCCTCTTAAAGCTGCATTTATTGTGTCCCAAACATTCTGAAATATTGTACTGGTATTATTTTTTGAATATAGATTACATCCAATTTCTTCATTGGCCCATTGATTGTTCAATAGTATATTATTTAATCTTCATGTGTGTGTATAATTTCTTTGGGGTTTTATAGATTCATAGTTTCATTGCACAACTAGATGCATGAGGTAATTTTTATTACTTTGTATTTATTCATGTATACTTTAGGACCTAGTATATAGTCTCTTTTGAATAAAGTTCCATGTGATGCTAAGAAGAATGTGTATTCTATTGTTTTGGGGTGTAAAACTCGTTAGGTATATATTAAGTCTATGTGTTTGAATATATTGTTCAATTTTGATATTTCTTTTTTGGTTTTTTTGTCTGGATGATCTATTTGAGATAGTAGGATATTGAGGGCCCCCACTATAATTTTGTTGAAATATATCTAACCTTTTACATCCAGGAGTGTTTCCTTTATGAAGTTGAATGTGTGGATGCTCTGTGCATAGATATTCACAATTGTTATTGTATTCCCTTGAGTTTTTCCCTTAACCAATAACTGTTGACCTTCTTTGACCCTTCTAATTAGTGTTGACTTAAAGTCTGCTGAGTCTTAAAATGGGAGAGCTACTTCTATGTGTATTCAGGGTCCCTTTTTCATGGAATAATGTTTTCCATGTTTTTATTTTTATTGTATGTATTTCTTTTTGGATTAAATATATTTCTTTTATATATCATACCACTGGGCTTTGTTTTTTAATTTAATCTAATGATTGGTGTCTTTGGGAAATTGTACCCATTCACAGTGAGAGTTATTATAAAATATTATTGGCTTATGCCTGTCATGGTATTATTTTCCTGTCACTGTTTTCTTTTATTTTTTTCCCTTCATAATTGGTCCTCTTGCCTGATATATTCATTCCATTAAACTTTTGGGCACTTTTTGCTACATTGTTGCTTTCAAATATATCCATGAAAATTTTCTGTAGTTCTGTTTTTATGCTCACTAATTTCTTGAGGTGCTTTCCTTTACCAATTTTGAAAGATTTACAAAATATATAAATCTGGGTTAATGTTTATTTTATTTTAGGGCTTAGAAGACTTTGTTCCAAGTTCTCCTGGTCTTTTTGGTTTGTGGTGAGAAGCCTGCTGTAATTTTTATGGGTTTACCTCTATAAATAATTTGTAGCTTTTGTCTAACAGCTTTTAAGATTCTCTCTAGTTTGGGACTTTGGGGATTTTGACTATGATGTCAAAGGAGTAAGGGAGAAAAAAAAAGATGAGAAAATGAAAAGTGTGAGATAGAGAATTCTATTAGAGAGTAAGAGAAAATTAATAGAATTTTATAAATAAAACAGAAAAGAATAAACAAGAATAAGAAAGGAGAAAAACAGAACAAAATAAAGAGGAAAAAAATAAAAAGAAAAATTCTCCCAGCCCTGCCAAATAAATAAATAAATAAATAAATAAATAAATAAATGTATAAATTCAGTAAAAGAGAAATGGGTCTTAACATTTTCCTTTTTTTATAATTAGTGATTTCTCCCTCAGATCTGCAATACTGAAACCCACAAAGTGTGGGAGAGGGACAGTGAGTCACTACTCAGATGTATTCTGTTTTGTTTTATGAATGCTGAATCCTGCCCCTATCTTTCCTGCTGTGTGTGGCTAGTCAGTGACAGATGCCCTAAGGTTATATTCACTCTACCTACTCCTAGTCTCTTGTCCCTCTATGAATCTCAAGTCATAGCCTTCTCCACCTAGCTTTGGTGCCTGTAAACCAAGCAAGCCAAAGTATATTCCTATTTACATTGGCAGATTGGGAAATAAAAGTGACCACTGAGTTCTGGGCTGGACATTGACAGTACAGGGTGAAGTGTCAAGCAGTCTGCCGAACTTCCAGACCCAGGCCTTTCTGAAAGTCACACATGACTGGCTTGGCTTCTCCACTCATAGTGTGACTACTGAGTCATTCCCTGCCTCAGTTTAAACTTTACAGTGTGTCTGTGCCTAGCCCACCCACTCCTCCTGACTTTCTCTGTGACTGTCTCCCACCCAGTCTCTGTGTTAGGGTGATCCCAGGAAAGCTGAAGTGAAGTTGTTTTTTAGTTATTTTGTAGCCCAATTTTAAGCAATTAAACTCCTTCCTACAATGGATCCTGATTAAACACATTCAAGTATGGTGGGTATTGCACACTGGATTTCTTCTCCAGCTCTAGCTGTCTGGGTGGAGGGAGTCACTTTCAGAGGAAAGCCTTCCACTGTTTTTGCAGTTTCCAGTACTTTTTCTTGCCTGGGTTTGCTCCTTGAGCACTGTCACCCTCTCCAGGCTTCGTTTGTGTCTGAGGAGATGGCCTCTTCCTTGGGATCAGAGGCCACTTTCCCAAATACTCTGTTCTTTTCTCTGTATTGTGCTCCATTTCTCCAGCTTCTCTGTAGTTCCTGTTTTTCCAGTCAGTTCCCTCCCAATTCCGGTAGATCTACTTCTTTTTCTCCTCACCAAGTTTTTTTTTTTACTTACCTGGTCTTGATTCCCAGAGTGGCTCTATTTTGCCTCTGGTCTTTACTCTGCTGCTGTAATCTCCCACTTTTCAAAAATCACATTTTTCTTTTTCTCCAGCATATCATGGAGGTCCTCCCTAGTGTTTTTCTCTCTTCTCTCATACTTTGAAATTTAATTTCTGGAATATCTTTCACTGTAAGTAATTTTTAAAATTAACTACATACTTCCTATATATAAAAGAGTATTAATATTTAACTGGGAATTTTCAGAATAATTTAATGTAACAAAATGGAAACAATATTAAACTAAAATATTATAGGAAACTTAGGTCTTGTTTATGCTTTTGTGCTATTTGTTACTCTGCAATAAACCAAATAATGTTCCTTAATATACAGTAATGTGAGGAAATGGTTTTTGATTGAATAAAATACCAATTTTTCTGAAGAATTTTTTAGATGTTAGAAATTAAAACACACCTGTCATTTCCTTATGAAATCTGTATGTTTTCTTAATTAAATTATGTGTCAGTTGACCCAGACTTTTTCTTCTTGTGCTAATATTCAAAGCCTGGCTTGGAACCTGATGCCCAAGAGCTTTACTGTGGGGCCACAACATCAATCACAAAAGGAAGCCCCTCATTCCTGAGTAGTTTGTCTTTTTCTTTGCTAAATTTAATTTTGTATCATTTAATATTTCCTATTTCAGTAAGGAAATTTTAGCTAGCATGTTCCCTCATTTTAGTCTTTATGATTTAGCAATGACCCTTAATATTCTCATTAATATGTGGAATCTAAAACAGACCCATGCTCAGAACAGGACAGGATAAATCTCTGTTTTATATAATTGTGAAATTATTCTAAAAAGTTTCATCTGAAACTCTATGTACTAGCTATCTAAGGCATAATATTTCAACTTGTCGAGAGCCTTGAGTTTTTCAAAGAAAGCAAAACAACTTGATTTTAAATGTAGACTGCATATATTATCCATCACCTTGTACTCTGAATAGGACTTGCCATTTTGATAAATTCAACACTGAAGAACAGAAATATAAGTAAAACCTGTGATGCACTTTCCTTGCAGAAAAAATAAATGCCAATTACAACTCAGTAAATCAAGCAATTCAGACATCTCACATTTTTCATGGTGTGGTTTGAATTTCCCACTCTCTGTTCCCTGAAGACAGTTATCTTCAAAGTACTCTTTTATACTTGTGGAACCTGGCATTTCTATATGCTACGAGATGAGCCAACTTCACAGAAGTTGTAACATGTATCCCAGTTCCCAAAAATGCCTGGCAACAGAAAACATTGTGAACACGCAAAACATTAGGAACATCATGGAATGTAGCCCTAGATGGAACTAACCTGGTAAGTGTCTGGCAATAGGAATACAGTCTGCTTTTCCTGTTTCTGATTTATCATTGAGTTGGCACAGGCACATGCGAGCATACAATGTAAGGATAAGGAGAAAATATTTTACATGGTTGAAAAACCTCTCAAACATGTAAGGCAGTTTTGATAGTCTCAAATTTAGTCTAAGAAAGAAAAGCAAATTTTAATGCTACTATATACTTCATTTTACTTTATTGCCAGGTTTTACAAAAGCTGAAATCAACAGCATGCTCTTTAAGCTTGCCTTCTTTCAAAGGTTAGAAATGTAATGCCAAAATCATTTCTTGGCTCATTAGTACATCTTTAAAATCATAATCCTTGTGTGAGGACATTATTTTCATTTTATTTTGCTTCTAAATGATGTTGTATTATTTTACCATATCATGGGTTTCTGAAGCATGTATGAAACACAACAATATCCTGTGAATCATAAAAATGTCTCAAACATCAAATATCTCTGGAGCCCAAAGTGCTGCACCTCTGAATTTCTGAGTTGTTAATGAGAGGATGAGGTTACCAAGGCTGGCAGGGTGCCAGAGCCCAAAGAGTCACTGTAGGAACTGATCAAATGGGGTGGCCTCAGCAAGCAGAGAGCGTACTGCACAGATACGGTGCAGAGGGACCACACTTCTGTGGTTTCACCTGCTGGGGTCACCATCCTAAGCATAGGTAAGCAGGTCACACCATCCTCTTAACACTTAGCTACTTGCTTCTGAGCCTTGAACTCCAGAGAGCCACAGTTACACCACTTACTCCACACATTTGACAGGGAGCATCCTCTCTGGCTCCCATCTCATCCTCTGAAGAGTTACATGTGAGCTGGCTGAGCCTCCCACCAGGCTGGTTCCTAGGACCTCCTGTCAATATTGTCAAATAAATGACCTGCATATTACTATGTTATTTTTATAGAGCATACTGTCTATTCATGTCAGTATCAGGGGTGAGAACCTCACAGTTCTGATGCACAGCTTTGGCAGTGAGTTTGGAAGAACACTGAAAGCTTAATTATAGAAACAGTTCTATACTTAGAGGTCACTGAAAAGGTTTTTATGGGAAGAAAGGAAGGCAGCAATCTGTGCCTCCTCACAAACTGCAAAGACATGACTGTGATTTAGAGGAACCGTGATAACATTTTTGTACCATTCTAAGAACATATTTGGAAGGAGAAGAAAAGGTATGCAGAAACCTCCTACATTTTGAAGACATTGAGAAGAACAAGAAAATCACAATTTTAAGGACAAGAATTTATTGTAAAATAGCAGATTACTTTTAAGTTTGAATTGCTTCTTTTAGTAACATTTAGTACCTTATATACATGATGAATTAATTTCCATTGATAATTCTGACTGCATTTTGAATTCAGGGTATATTTTTAAAGGAATTATGTGAAACAATCATATTTATATAGGTTTACAAAGTTTTCACAATGTCTATTTCACTTGAAGAGTAAAAAGACAGTAATTTGAATTTGAATTTCAAAACAAATAAACATAGATCTTTAAAAATACTTTTCTAAAATTCAGGAGTGAAGTCATCCAGACCTGGGCTTTTCTTTGTTAGTAAATATTTTATTACATTTTCAATTTCACTCATTGTAATTGGGGTGTTTAGAATTTCTATATCTTCTTCATTTAATTTTGGCAATTCATAAGTATGTAGGAATCTGCCCATTCCTTCTGTGTTTTCCATTTTATTGGAGTAGAGGTTCTCAAAGTAGGTATTGATGATCCTCTGGATTTCTGTTGGATCTGTTGTCACTTCACCTTTTTCATTCTTAATTGCATGTATTTACTCTTTAAACTCATCAAGGAAATTGAAAGGGAAGCAATACTTCCAAATTCATTCCTGGAAGCAAGTGTTACTTTGATTCCAAAACCATGGAAAGACCCAACCAAAAAAGAGAACTACAGGCCAATCTCCCTAATGAACATAGATGCAAAAATCCTCAACAGTACACTGGCAAACAGAATACAGAGGGTCATCAAGAAGATCATACACCCTGACCAAGTCAGATTTATCCCAGGGATGCAAGGATGGTTCAACATTCATAAATCAACAAATGTAATACACCATATTAACAGAGTCAAGGA
>NW_004624881.1:228066-264145 GCF_000247695.1 Heterocephalus glaber | reverse complement strand
GCAGCACAGTTTCTAATAGCTAAAGCTTGGAAGCAGCCCAAGTGCCCATCAACTGGAAACTGGATAAAGAAAATGTGTTTTTTTTATAAAATGGAGTACTACTCAGCCATAAAGAATGAAAAACTAGAATCATTTATAGCTAAATGGATGCATATCTAGACCATACTCTTAAGTGGAATAAATAGGACAAACGTGTGTAAATACCAGATAGTTTCTCTAGTGTGAGAAACTGATAGGGTAAACAAGGGTTAAAATGATTAAAATGAATAATTGATAATTTGAAATAAGAAAAAAGGTCCAAAGATGAAAGAGTGAAGGGAGGGCAAGGGGAAAGGAAAAGAAGGAAAGAAAAACTATGAGAAAAGGAAAAAAAAAGGAAATGAAATCTATGTAAATAGGTAAGGGTGGAGGGGGTGAAGGGTGCACAGGTAATGGGAAAAAAAATAAGAACCAAGATATATCATGTACAGGTACAAACACCCAATAATAAATGTAAAGGAATTGTATACCTAAAATGTACCAATAAAAGAACTAAAAAAAATACTTTTCTAATAGCCATTTCATTTACTGATGCATTTAATTGACTTTTTCATTAAGGAAATGAAATGCTATATTATTATGAATCAAAAACTAAATTCATAATGTGCAATCCTACTTACACATTTATTTTACCTTAGAAAGCATACAATTATCACTCATCTTAATTGAGAAATTAAGATTAACAATTTCACATGTGAAAATAACCGGAATGCACCTTTCTTACCTGGAATCGTGGTGGTTGTTCCATTTCTTCTCTGAAAACACATGGATCTCCCTTGCATGACTCAGCAGAGAATGCTCTGAGGGAGCTTTTTCTGTGCTATCTCAGGACCTCACCCAGAGGGAGCTCAGCTTCTGTCACACTCAGTCCTGCAGGTGCACAGCGCAGTGAAGCAGCAGGAACCTCACAGCTGGGTGAAGGAACAAACCAGGTGTGAGCCAGAAGGGGAGTGGGTGACCGCAGAGGAAGGACACACTGACACCGAGAGGGCACTGATGACCCAAGGACATTGTGATCAGTGGTTGGAGAAGAAACTCACACTCATACACTCACACAGATACAAACACGTTCCATATGTGAGTGACCTGGCATAACTCGGTGTGTGCTGGAGAACAATGGTGGTTTCTGGCAGCAGAGAGGGATTTTCAGCTCAGTTCCTATAGGGCTTCAATTTGGAGAAATGCAAGGACTTTCAGGCCTGGACACCAGTGGCAGTCTCTCTGTAATGTGAATGTACTTATTAGGACTATATCAAGATGCACTCTATTTGCATAGCATGAAAAGGAATTGAAGAAATGTTATGAGCAGCCCATGGTCACTAAGTCACTGATGACTTCTGGGCAGGTCAGACTGAAAGTCATGTGGCAACGAGGGAGGCTGGAAGAGGAAGACGAGACAGTGGGCTGAGCTCCTGTCCAGTGTGGAGATGCTGGGAAGAGCAGGGCTCCATTAGCCAACCCCTGTAGAATGCACGTGAGGACATTGGTGTGCAGGTCGCAGGTGTAGCAGAGGGATTGTGAGGTTGTGGAGGGTGATGCATCACTGTTGGAACAGGCTGAGACACTCAGCGCAAGCACAAGGCTCAGCAATGCACTGGGCTAGGGCAACACAGTTTCCAGCAGGATCAGTCCTCGGTGTTGGAAGGAAGTGTAATGTGTGGGTGCAGGAAAGGCCCTGGATGCTATGGACACCTCCTGCCATGGAAGAGGAGAATGAGACAGTAACCTTGGGAGGGAATTACAGTCCAAATCTCTGCATCCCTGGACAGTTTTATTGAACAGGTTAGAGCAGGTGTGACAGAAGTGTATCAAAGATAGGAATGGGTTTAGAGATTTAGATCCTCTTGAGAATGTTCACGGTATTGATGGAGCTTCATTGGTTGATAAGGTACTAGGATCTCCCAAATTCCTAGTAAGTTGGACATTTGTGTGACAGAAGAGCAACAGATCATTACAGCAAAATACTTTTGAATGATTAAGAAAGTGTGCCTTTGATGTTGTAGTTGTAATTGCAGAAAAAAGCAAGGTCATTTTAGTTGAAGTACATCACTCTGTACGGTGGAACTAAATGCAGACTTGCTCCGCACAGTTGTGCTTCTCTGTGCAGAATCTGTGAGGGCTGGGCTGCACCATGGCTGGCCATGGAACCTGCTTAGGAGTGGTAAAGCCCACAGCTAGGTATATCACTGTGATCATGGAGACAAACCTTGGCTACAGTTCATGTTCTCGGCCCCTTCCTACCTGGAGCTGCTCCTGACTCTGCTTTCCAGCCACCAGGGACTAAGCAACTTTTCTCAGCCCCACAATTCGTGCATGAGGTTTCAGCCCTGAAGCCCACAGTCCATGATCCAAACCTCTGCAGTGTGAAGCAACTGAACCATTTCCTCCTGCAGGTTGTGGCTGTCAGGTGTCTAGTCCCAGCATGCACAGGTCACCTAATGCATTGCCCTTCTAGATTCTATGTCTGAGAGTGTTCAGTCGTCTTCTTTGGAACAAAACAAGGCTTGGAGGGTTAATCAATGTCAGGGAAGATAACTTGACATTTGTAGATTAAACCTTTGAATATGTTCTAGATGTGTAAGTTTCATTGTGATGTACATAGCATCCACATAACTAAAATATTGCGTTTATTCTGCTTCTAAGATTATCAACAATAAATAATATGATGCAAGACAAAATGTAAGTGGCAGTGTGAATACTTTCCTTCTCATGAATTTCTGTGAGTGTCAATTAATGTTAATATCAAATTATCAAAATATGGATTTGTTATATTAATCAATACTCAACCTATGAGAGATTTATTACCTAAAATTTGGAAATATCAGAACAGTTTTCAGATAAGTTTATATACAGTTTACAGCATTTTCTTAGTGTCAGATGAAGGTCTTAAAATAGATTTCATTTGTTAAAATCACATTTTTCTAGAAACCTGTGCTTCACATGGAGTGTTGAAATGTGGGAGCCTCCCTCATCTCTTTCCACTGAGAGCATCTCCTCTGTTTGAAGTCGTGGACCATAGGAACATCACCGCAGATTTCATCCTCCTAGGCCTCTTCAACCACACCACAGCCCACCAGATTCTCTTTGGGGTAGTTGTAGCAGTTATGGACACCTCCCTCCTTGACAATGGCCTCATGGTTCTCCTGATTCACGAGGACCCCCAGCTGCACACACCCATGTACTTCCTGCTGAGCCAGCTTTCCCTCATGGACTTGGTGCTCATCTCCACCATCGTGCCCAAGATGACAGCTGCCTACTTGACTGGAAACAAGTTCATCTCCCCAGTGGGCTGTGGGCTGCAGATCTTCTTCTTCCAGACAACTGGTGGTACAGAGGGCTTCCTCTTAGGAGCCATGTCCTATGACCACTATGTGGCTGTGTGCCACCTGCTGCAGTATGCCATCCTCATAAGCTGACCGTTGTGTCTGAGAATAATTTTGGGTCCCAGCTTCTGGGGGCAGCTGATGGCCTCATGCAGGCTGCTGCTGCCCTGAGCTTCCCCTTTCTTCAATAGACATAACATCGATCATTTCTTCTGTGAGGCCCCCACGCTGGTGCACTTGGCCTGCAGTGACACCTCTGCTTTTGAGTATGCCATGTACATTTGCTGCATGCTGATGCTCCTCATCCCCTTGTCCCTCATCCTCATGTCCTACAGCCTCATCCTCACTGCTGTCCTGCACATGCGCTCCACAGAAGCCCGCAAGAAGGTCTTTGCCACCTGTTCCTCCCATTTGGCCGTGGTGGGACTCTATTATGGTGGTGTGATTTTCATCTACATGAGACCCACATCCTACAGGTCAGCCAAACATGACAAGGTGGTGTCTGCATTCTACATCATCTTCGCCCCTATGCTGCACCCTGTGATCTACAGTCTGAGGATCAATGAGGTCAAGGAAGCCCTGAGGAAGTGTCAGAGCAACTGTGCTGCCTTAAGAAGTGACTGACAGTGTGTTTATTGTTAAAACATCAAACACTGCATAAAACATGTGTTTGAGCTTTTTTTCACAGAGAAAGCACTTACTTATATATACATACACACAAATACACACAGGTATATGTATATGTATATATCTGGTTTTTGGTGTTTGCTTTGCAGTTTGGAGGAATCTGTTGGGTTTGGATTAATTTACTATGGTTTCACTACCATGTCAACTTGTGGTATGGTAAAACTATACATCATAAATCTGATATAAATTTTTATGTAACTCCCCATGATAGATTTCTGTTAAAATTAAGTAAATATTAGATGAATTTTGAGGATTAATTATTGTCACTTTATAAATTAAGGTATAATCTGCACACAGTTGAATGACCATATGTGTTTTTCCTTCTACCAGTTTCAATGAGTGCCTGCATTTGGAACACACACACACACACACACACACACACACCATACACACAAAGAATCAGTGACACAACTTCCACCTCCTCAGAGTGGTCTTCCAATCTTTTGCCAGTGAAAACCCACACGCAACACACAGCCACTGTCTGACTTCCATCCATGTTCTTCAGTTCGGCTCTTCTAAATTTCATGGTAATTCAATCCAACAGTAGAACTTTCTTGTATGTTGAGTTTTCTTCTGTAAGTGTTATAAGTTTACAATATAGCCCACATTTTCCCGCCTGTCAGCAGTTTGCACTTTTTTGTTCCTTGCTGTATTTCCTGTGTTAGTGTGCTGTATTACTGTTTCTGAGCACATTACTTTGCTGAAGGACATCTGTACTGCCTTTGGTTTGGAACTGTTATGATTAATGCTCCTACAAAACTCTCTTATTGATATGTTTATTACTTTTGGTGCTTATATGATGAACTTTTTGTAAAACATTTTGCAAGTGTTTGTCTAATTTTAGACTCTGGCTGGGAGTGAACACAAATTCCAATTGTTCCAAATATTAGCAAACTCTTCATTTAAGCCAATTTAAATGCATTTCTAGTAACTTATGTTGCTTTCAATTTGAATTTTCCCTATGAGCAAATTATTAAAGACTTAAAAATTACCTTATTGCATATTTGTATGTATTTTTCTGTGAATTATTTTGATTTTTGAAAATGGAATCTATAGATGCTTCAAAAGCAAATGCAACTATTGACTCAATAATAGAAAATATATGATTTTAATAAGACTATTAATGTTTTTCCTAATACAGGTATATTTTGGTTACTTCTCATGATTATGTACATTCTGACATATCTGTTGTCATTCACTGTACTATCTTTAGTTATTTTAACTAACGTGATGATGTATGAAATGTCTCTCCCAACTTCTCCATTCAGCTTGAGACTATCAGTGGCTGCATCTTAGCTACAATTTATAAAACATAATGGTATTGCATTGGGAAATGATGCCCCTGAATATCTGAAAGCTTTTCATATAAGAGGTATTTTTGGCTGAAATATAAAATGATTTAAAAGAAGAAAAATAGGGGCTCAGATGTTCAGAGAACATTTCTTATGTTTTGTTAGCAAATTGTTGATTTTACAAAGGAAAAAATGATGACTATAGCTTCCTTTTATATCTTTCATAAATATGTATTTATTAACATTTTAAGGACAAAGCAAATGAATTAAAAATATACTTGGAGATGAATCATTTCATTCGTTTACTTCAATTATATTTGAAGCCTCTCTGAGCCCTGTTTCCCAAGGTTTCCCTTTCTTCACAGCATTTTGAGGGAACTGTTCCCACTGTCCTGTGATATAAGAAGTAGAAGGGTCTGGAGGAGACACTGTCAGTAAGCACAGACAGTAACTGCAGTCCTCAGTTACTTTGGAAATCCAGCTGAGTCTCACTACCGTGTGACTCTGGCCAGGGCTCATCCTGACTCTCCCAAACTGTCCATTCCTACATGCAGGATATTGTAATGTCAGGTGCCTGGTCCATGTCAGGGGGAGGTGGACAATAAATGGTTTCTAGACATGCTTTTAATTATTATGAAAATTGGTTACCACCCAGACCCAGCAGCTTTTGTAACAATTTCTGGTTAGAATGGTGACAGTGTGCTGGAGCCAAGTGCTAACATGTCTTGGTTCAAGGGGTGGAAGGTCATTCATAAAGATGGCACCGCCAATGGAACCGCACTGCTTGAAGCTTAGGACTGCATCCTGCCACAGTTGCCCAACTGACAGGCCTCTGCAGCTGCCCCTCTAGGAGGTCCACAAAATTGGTGATATCGGTACTGTCCCTGTGGGCCAAGTGGAGACTGGTTTTCTCAAACCTGGCTTGGTGTCACCTCTGCTCCAATAAATGTCACAGCTGAAGTAAAGTCTGTTGAAATGCACCATGAAGCTTTGGGTGAAGTTCTTCCTGGGGACAGTGAGGGCTCCAACGTCAAGAACATGTCTGTGAAGATGTTCGTGGCAGCAACATTGCTGGTAACAGCAAAAATGACCCAGGCATAGAAGCAGCTGGTTTCTCTGCTGGGGGATTTTCCTGAGCCATCCAGGCCAGGTGGGTGCTGGCTGTGCTTGTGCTGGATTGCCACACAGCTCACATTGCTTGCAAGTTTGCTGAGCTGAGAGAAAATATCAATCCCCAACCTTGGCAAAGGTGGAAAAGGGCCACAAATTCTTGAAACCTGGAGATGCTGAGACTGTTCACAGGATTCCAGGCCAGCCTATGTGTGTTCAGAGCTTCTCTGACTCTCTTGCTCTGGGTCATTTCGCTGTTCATGATATGAGACAGAGTTGCTGTGGTGTCATCAAAGCAATGGACAAGAAGGCTAGGGGAGCTGGCCAGGTCACAAGATCTGCCTGGAGAGCTCAGAAGGCTAAAGGAATATTATCCCTGCCCTGCCACCCCAGGCTTCATCAGGCTAAACAGCAGACTCAGAACTGTGTCTCTAATTGGCCATCTAACTTTAACAGTGAAAGACTGGTTAATGAAGACTATCCTAAAACCTTCAGAAGGAAAGGAGAATGCTTTGTGGGCCATTTGGGTGTGTGTGTGTGTGTGTGTGTGTGTGTGTGTGTGTGGCAGTTTTAAGTTATTAGTTTTTAAAATCAACACTTTTACACAGAAACAATTTGACCAAAAATCTGAAACAATTTTGAGACCCATTAAAACAAAGTTTAATTAAAAAAAAGAAAGAGGATATGGAGGAGGAGGAGGGGAGGACATGAGGCAGAAGTGTGCAGGGAAATGGTTTATTTATTTCTGTGGGGACAACAGATGCTTCTTTCTGAGCTTAATCTCTCAGCCAAGGCTGAGCCAGACTCTGTCTCCTATCCTGTGATGACACCCAGACTCCTGTGTGGCCCCAGGGTCTCATGCAGAAGCCACTCCTTCCAGCCTCTTCTCAGGACACCCCAGGTCCCTCTGCTCTTCCTGCCCTAGGTAAATGTGGCAGTGCTGTCCCCAGAAGCCACAGCCCAGGGGACTTCAGCAGATGGCACCACCCTCCTCTTTCCCCTGATGCTCCCAAACCCCTCAACCCCCTGTCCCTAGCCCAGGTCTCACCACAGGCCCCCTTGAGGTTCCATACCCCTGGGGACTCTCAGGGCAGCAGCAGTGAAGGGGGTCGGGGTGCAGACTTCTGAAGCTCTGGGGCCTGGTAGGACAACTTGTATGTAGCCAGAGTCCACCCAGTGTGGAGCCCACTGAAGAAGTCACAGTGGTCTAAGAGCCCAGGGCAGCTGCGCAGGGCTGTGTGCTGCTGTTCCAGGAGCCCTAGGTGCCAGGTCACAGAAGCTGGGGCATCAGAAAGTACAAAGGAGTTCTGAGGCCCCCTGTTGCTGAAATTCTGCAGAAGGTATTTCCAGTCCACCCCCTGAGTTACACTTTGCATTACTTGAGTTTATTCAGTCCTAGCCTGAGTCTTCTTTCTCAGTCAGTCTTCCTCTATTCTTTCCTCCTTTGTCCTCCTCCTCCTCTCCTTTCTGGTACACAAAGGCTTAATTAGATGTTCTGAGAATTCAGAGATATGAAGCCAAGCAGGGCAGCTGAAGAAAGACTAAGCACCAGCAGGCACTGTGGAGCTCTGTTCTGAGGGCTCACTGTGTGTGGGTCTGGGCTTTCCCTGGAACATGATGCTGCATCTGTCTCATCGGAGAGCATCCCTCAGGCAGAGTCTGCTGTTGCCTTGGTCCACTGGAAGACTGTTTGTCATTGCTTAATAGAAATTCTTTTCAGGTATAATTTGTAACTGATCAGTATTTTGTGTACAGAGGAGACAGAGGATATGTTTTCTCTAAGAACTAAGAAATAGATAATTTAAAATTTTTAAACATAAATTTTGAGGGAATAATTCACCAATTCTTAGGCCAGACACTGATCATATTCATTATACACCATTCCATATCAGTTACTTAAAATAATGACCTTATTCCACACATATTATGTCCATTCTGTGTATGATTTCTGCTTCTCTCATTAGTTTGCAGTGCTCCTAAAAGGATTACTAGTAAAAATAACTTTTTTGGTCATTTGCTGACTATCACACTAAGTCTAATACTTGAAATTTTTAGGACAAAAGTTATAATGATTATTCCATGTAATTCATTGATATCAAAGATTTATTGAAAATTTATAAACTAAAAGTACATTTTCATAAAATGTGAAATATTCAGGTAAATGCACTATTCTCCAGGAGTTTCATATCCAATATTTTTGAAGCAAATCATTTACAAAAGTCAATTTTATGTTTTTTTACCTTTTGCTTGTCTTACAGTTAAAAGTTTTTAAAGAAATTGTACTATGATCATAGAAGAGTAAATAAATACATTTCATGTGCAGTTGAAATGATATTAGTGAACAAGGGCCCCTTACTAAAAGTGTGTTTTGTATGATTTATCCATAAGAGGAGATGTCTCTAGTAAAATTGTGTAATTATAACTAAGTTATTCAATCCATAGCATGTTTTAAGCACTCACATAACTACCAAATAATTGACAGATTTGGGGTGTATGCAGGCCGTGGTTAAGGGGTGCACTAGGAGGTAAGGGTGTGGCTGTATCTAGAGCTAGGTCTTGATTCAAAGTGGGGCTGATGGTTAATGCAGCATTTGCACCACCTTAGCCAGGGACGGTTTGATTCCCTAGGTGGAACAGATATGTTACGTCCTGTGTCATCTCATCCATGGGGATCAAACAATGAGGCTGCCTGAACAAACCAGTGGGACTGATTGCTAAGTAATGAAGAGAGCCTAAGTTGAAACCTCTCTCCCTTTTTCCTCTCTCTGTCTTTCTCTGTCTCTATATCTCTGTCCTGCTGTCTCTGCTTTTCTCTGTCTGTGTGTCTGTCTCTCTCTCACACACACACAAACACACAAATATTGAAAACCTCCCTCCCTTTTCCTCCCTCTGTCTCTATCTCTCTCCTATACACATACTAATACTTAATCACATACAGTCATTTAAAAGACATAGTATACACATAGACAAATGATTGTGTTCCACTCAGTTTCATTGTATTAAACTTTCTTCATACGAAATGAACTACATGAGTCAATGTAATGTTGCTTTACAATATTTTAAGATCTTCATAAAAATTTCAAGTATCATACTTAGTAAATTGTGACCAACTGATTTGAAAAACATAGTGATGGTACTGTAATTCTTTCAGGGACATTGCAACATAACTCAAACAGAGTTCAAACACTGAGTTGCCATAATAGTATGGGATAAAATCATGGCTTTGTTTAAAGTAGTCCACATGGAATGTGATATAATAGATGTAATAATAGGAGTCTACCCTAGGAATTGGTGTGCTATTGGCTCAAATTTACATTTGAAAGTAGTACATTGTTGTTCTCTGATATATTATTCTTACTCCAGCAACAGAGGCTTATTTCCTAAAAATAAAATGACTATTTTAAGTTCAAATAAACAGTTTACATGGATAATAATGTATGCCGGTATCATTGTAGACTGAACTGAGCATTTCCTCCAAATTCTGAAACTTTACTTAAATATAAAGACATGGAGAGATGCTTTGAAACTGTAAGAACTTCTCAAAAACCATGCATTCAAAGGATTGTTGAAAAAGTTAAAGCAAAATTATGGGAAAGCATGTTTTCTGTTTAGCCTCAAATCTTACAGAAAAGATATAGGTGAGAAGTGTATGTTTCAGCTATTTCCCTACTTAGCATTATTAACAAGAAACTTTGGGACCTCGATGGGGAAACAGATTTTCCTTGGAAAGAGTTCCACACATGTTGTATGATCCAGCTTTTCTCCACGGTAAGAGTTATGCTGCCAGAGAACTCTGCTTTGGATTCCAGTGTAGATTTTATCCAAAGCCCAGAAATGCTTGGCTGGTGGCAAAGGCATAGTTTAATAATTCTACCATCCTGGGGTTGTTTTTTTTTTGTGCAGTGACTGTGCAAAGTGTTATAAAACAAAACTGAAGAATGTTGAGATGCCCCAGAGAAGCATGTATATAATGGTAGAAGATATCTAGTAAAATAAGAAATAAACTATGGATTGTTTTCAATAAAGAGAAAATATAAATATAGTTGTATAGAGAACATGAACTCTATAAAATAGAAAATCAGGTAAAGTAGCATAAGTGGAAGAATCGATTTATACTTGAATTGCTTGTGTACCTGTGCCCATAAGAATAAATGAAATGTTCTTATAATAAGCATTTAATGAAACTTACTATGGGGCAGAGATTCTGTAAAAATTGGGAATTCATTACTAAAGGGACCTGGAATGACTGCAATAAAGTAAATAATTTATTGAAAAAGAAAATCCAGAATAATAATATGGTTCCAGTGAGTAAAGGAAAGTTAACAACTTTGAGTAAAATGTGGTTGAATTAGAATTGACAGCCGTAGTCGTTAATTTTGAAAATTCACTTACATTCACCAGGTCACATTAGGCACCATGCCCCTAATTCTCCATCTGTGTCTGTGATCACACAGCCCAGGGCTGTGGGCCAGATGCGGTGCACTTGCATGAGTCTGCACCTCACTCAGGTGCTGCTCTCCAGACTCTGAAGCCGAGAGCAAACCATGGCTAACATGCAGGACAAAATAGGACTGAGGTTCACAGTGAAGAATCACATTTACACACCAGAAAAACAATGAACTATGAGGCACTTATATATTTCAGTAACATAATCTGCACATTAATTTTCCAAAAAGTGAAATTGAAATTTATTATAGTCAAATTTGTGAATCACTGCAAAAAACTGTCTAACATTTTGTTAATTTTGGTGATCAGAGCAGATATTCAAGGACAGAACTCTAGATCAGTATATGTTACCTGTAATCATTTATCTGTGAATATGTGCATGCATGTAAATATATAAAAAATATTATATATATTTATATATTATTACATATTACATTATTTATATATATATTTATATATATATAAAGGAAGACATCATAGACACAAGGGTGTGTAAACATTTAAGGCACCATGCTATAAATATTAGTAACATGAAGACTTAGTATTCCCCACAAAAAATTAATGCATTATAGTTCAATTTCTGTAAGATAGAAAGGAGAAATTATAATATACTCTTAAAGATGTATTGTTATTTTGATTAAATAGACATGATTTCTTATATATAAACATGTGTTTATTTAACATTATAAATATTTTTATAACATTTTATCACTTACAATTTTCAATTCCTTAGAATTCCTACATTTCAATTTCTAAAAGTTTAGATTTCAAAAATTTATTTACAAACTTAAGGTCCTTCTTCTCAATATATATTTACTTAGTTTTAAAAAAATTTATTTTATGAAGAAAATGAAACAACAAAATTTCATAGCAAAATAAGAGAATATCAATAGATAATACACTGTGTATCATAATCTTCAAAGTAGTTCTTTAGAATATAACACATAGACAAATATGATTCTGCCTCACAAAAAAATAACAGATAAACTAAAAAACCTTTTTTAGTAAATTAAAAGAAACTCATAAAATAAATGAAATAAATTAGCATATAAAATATTTTTTTGGAATAGATAATTTTGAGAATTATTTGAACTTCTTTCTATTTCCTATTTATGTCTTGTATTTTGCTCTCATTCTCTCTGTCCATATATATATATTTCTCAGATAAGTGAAACCACAAGATATTTAAGCTTATGTGTTGGACTTATTTCATTTAATATTGTGTCTCAAGTTGCATCCACTTACATTTGAATGCTTCCAAGTCATTTTCCTTTTAAAGGAACTCTCCTACATTGTTGATGGGAATGTAAAATAGTACAACCACTATGAAGTTCAATACAGTGATTCTGTAAAACACTAAAAATATAAGTTCCATTTCTAGAGAGAGTTAAACTCACCATACTGGCATATATGTATATCCATGTTGACAGCACACAACTTATGATACCTAGATCTTGGATGGAGTGTACATATGTGCTACAACAGATGAACAAATAATAAAAAATTCATTCACTTTTTATAGTAGGACCAGAGCACAAAGAAAGTACTCTCCAGACCACAGGCTCAAGAGAAAATCCAATTTAGTATGATCAACACATTCTATTCATTAATTCATCAGATAATACTGAAGAACTCTTATGAGCCAGTCAATACGCTAAGCATTTGGCTTCCATCAGTGAATACAGCAAAGGTATTCTCAAAATGCTGGTGGAGAAAATGAAAATAGGAATAGATCCAACTCATGTTTATTATTTAATATGATAGAAGGTGGGAAGGGGCAGGCAAAATGTGAAATGGAGCAGGTTAAGAGGTACAGGAAAGTTAGGGTTCAAGACTTTCAAAAGAGTGAAGGGTGGGCCACTACAGGCCACATCTGAGAGATAACTGGAGCAAAGTTCACAGAATTCACTATGACCTTGAGACTCAATGTAGAGCCAAGGGCAGAATCAACATACTAAGTCTCCCGAGGTGACTGACACCCATAAACGTCCATTCTGTAAGTTTGGCATGCATAAAACTCTCTAATAAACCTTTGATGTTGATGTAAAATACTTCAGAAGGTCTCATTTTGTTACACAGATCCATGGGAATGAGTTTGGGATTTTTCTACTTTTTCATCTTTACATTTTCTCTATAGCTAAAACACAGAAATGCAAGATGAGCCCTGAGAATCAGCTGTCCAGCACTGATTTCATTCTTCTGGGACTGTTCTCTTCCTCCCACAGCAGCCTGGTCTTCTTCTCCTCTCTGTTCATTGTTTTCATCCTGACTGTCACAGAAAATGCCTTCCTGATCCTCTTCATCCACAGGGACTCCTGGTTACACTCTCCAATGTACTTCCTCCTCAGCCACCTCTCCTTCATGGACATCTTGCATGTTTCCAACATCATCCCCAAAATGATAACCAACTTCCTGTCTGGCACCAGAACTATCTCCTTTGCAGGCTGTGGATTCCAGATCTTCCTGTCCCTGGCCCTGCTAGGTGGCAAGTGCCTTCTCCTGGCTGCCATGTCCTATGTTTGCTATGTGGCCATCTTCCACCCCCTACACTATTCCGTGCTCATGAGTGACAGTGTTAATGTGCTCCTGGCCGTGGGGTCCCTCAACTCCATAGTCCACACAGCCAATGTGCTCCACTTTCCCTTCTGTGAACCTAGGGTGGTCAATCACTATTTCTGTGAAATTCCTGCCATATTGAAGTTGTCCTGTGTGGACACATCACACTATGAACAAGGACTTGATGTAAGTGGCATTATTTTCCTGTTGATCCCTTTCTCCATGATCTCTGTATCTTATGTCAAAGTTTTGCACACTGTCTTGCAAACCAAATATTCAGAGGCCTGGAAAAAGTCCTTTTCCACCCGTTCTTTCCACATGGTTGTGGTCATCATGTACTATGGGCCCTATATTTTCACATACATGAAAGCCAAATCCTACCACATTCCAGGCCAGGATAAGTTCCTGGCCATATTCTACACCATCCTCACGCCCACCCTCAAACCTGTCATCTACAGCTTCAAGAATAAAGATGTTCTGAAGGCCATGAAAATTATGCTCAAAAGTAATTTTCATCATAAAAATTAGGTAGGGGGCTGAGGTGGTAGCTCAGTGGCAGAGTGCTTGCTTAGCCTACACAAGTTCCTGGGTTCTATCCCTAGTACCACAAATAAAAATGAGGTAAGAAAGGTGCTTGAACTCATTATATTCATATTTAATGTCCAGAGTTAGTTATTACTTAGTTTTGATAGAATATAAATCATGTATATCTACATTTTGGGGAAAAACATATATTCTAAGACACTGATGAAAAAAGTAATTTGGAAGATGTTTTGAATTTTGAATGCATACTTTTAATATATATCATGATGTGATATGAAATGCACTCATATTGTATTTATAAGCACTGAAAGAAAATAAAACAATGCTTTGAACTTCTAATAAAATTATAAGAATTTAAGAGAAATACCTTAAAACACTACTCATCTATATATTACCTGAGAAAAATATCTATATTTCTGGTAGATTTTTTTAAAGTGAGTAAATTATTTTTTCAAGTTTTACAATCTGCTATGTAAATCCACAAATTGACATCCCTTCTACATTGCTTGCTATATGTTAATATTTTTATGTATCAAAGTGATGATATTCATTTGTGTAATGAATACTTCAGAAGAGAAAGGAAAATATTTTAAGTCTCAGCAAGTTAAAATTAGTGGATACATAGGGCACTTCATAAATCTTGACTAAGAACAAAACAAATGATTAAAAATTGAGGGTAGGATCACTGGAGAGTAAAAGGTACCATAGAATTTATTTCTCTTTGGAGGAGATATTGTGATATGACCATGTTTATAAGAAGAGAATTATTTCAAGTCAGGAGTGAATTTGGTGGAACATTTGCACAGAAACCAGGCCAGAGCATGTTGGTTACCAATTAAATGTGTACGTCAAAAGGATTTCCATCAATAAGATCAAGTGTTTTGTCTTGAGGTATAAAACAGTTGCATCCTTTGAATTAATTGATTATGAGCCAAATAGTTCATTTGTAATTTGTCATTGCAGTTTTCACACTGTGTTGCCATATATAAAAATATTAAAAATGATCCAATTTTTAAAATCATAAAACAGGCATAACTAAAGTATATTTCTAAAGATGGATTATTGGTTGTGACTGACTCAAGCCTTTGATTTTCTCTGATAAAGTATGACTGATGTTTCAAATTGCATACACAGGCTAAGCTAAATTGTGTTATTTTACTTCTTATTCATATTGGGAGTCTTAGAAATAATGTACTTTACTTTCTAAAAGTATTGTATGAGTGAAAACACAATAAGATAAGCATGTTCCCCAGCTCATACATTGCACTCCTGAGAGAGACAGACAAGGCTGGGCTGGCTGTGCCCCAGGCAGTGTCTCCCACAGAATTTCACCCACAGCAGAGAGCAGGAGCACATCAGGGCAACACCCACAACACATAGTTTACTGTGCACTTCTCCAGGTGGGACAGAGCTGGGCATGAAAATATGGAGAATAACCAGCATAAGTTGGACCAGGAGAGTCAGGGACTGAGGGGAAGCAATGAGAGTTCACAAGGGAGACTGGGCCAGGGCCCCTGACAGGGGGCGCCAGAGTGAAGCCCATGGAATTAGCTACAACTGAGACTTAGCACAGAATCAGGAACACAGCCAACATATCAGTGTTACCATTGGATTTAGAAAGGGAGTTGTCCACCTTTTAGAGCACCACACTGACAACACTGGTTGAGAGGCCCTTGGTGTTGATCAGGAGAGATGCATAACCAACTTTCAAAGTATTATGTAGACAAATGTAAAGGTGATTGCCACTTAATTACTTTCATCATTACAATTTAATTAAGCAGCCAGGCACTTGTTTAACTAACTAATTAATTTGTTATTATTATTTTTTATGGTTAAAGTAGAGCATTCAAGATGATCCCTGAGAATCAGACTTCCAGCAGGGATTTCATTTTTCTGGGATTGTTCTCTTTCTCTCACACCAGCCTGGTCTTCTTCTCCTCTCTGTACAGCATTTTCATCCTGATGCCCTCCTGATACTCCTCATCTGCAGGGACTCCCACCTCCACTCCCCAATGTACTTCTTGCTCAGCCCCCTCTCCTTCATGGACATCTTGCACATCTCCAACATCATCCCCAAAGTGATCACCAACTTCCTGTCTGGCACCAGAACTATCTCCTCTGCAGGCTGAGGATTCCAGAACTTCCTGTCTGTCATCCTGCTAGGTGATGAGTACCTTTTCCTGTCTGCCATGTCCTATGATTGCTATGTGGCCATCTGCCACCCCCTGCACTATGCCATGCTCATGAGTGACAGTGTCAGCGTGCTCCTGGCTGCAGGGTCCTGGCTGGTGGGGACCCAGAACTCCATAGTCCACACAGCCTATGTGCTCCACTTTCCCTTCTGTGAGTCTAGGGTGATCGATCACTATTTCTTTGAGATCCCTGCCTTGCTTAGGGTGCCCTCTGTGGACACATCACACTACGAATGAGGGGTTGATGTTAGTGCTGTTATTTTCCTCTTTACCCCTTTCTCCATGATCTCTGTATCTTATGTCAAAATTCTACATACAGTCTTACAAACAAAATCCTCAGAGGACAAGAAAAATCCTTTTCCACTTGTTCCTTCCACATGATTGTGGTTGTCATGTACTATGGGCTGCTTATTTTCACATACATGAGACCTAAATCCTACCACACTCTAGGCCAGGATAAGTTCCACTCCATATTCTACACAATTCTCACACCCACCCTCAACCCTGTCATCTACAGCTTCAGGAATAAAGACATTCTGAAGGCCATGAAAAACATGCTCAAAAGTAATTTTCATCATAAAAATTAGGTAGGGGGCTGAGGTAGTAGCTCAGTTTCAGGGCACTTGCTGAGCATACACAAGGTCCTGGGTTCAATCCCCAGTACCACAAATAAAAATGAGGTAAGAAAGATGCTTGAACTCTTTATGTTCATATTTCATGCCCAGAGTGTAGTTATTACTTGTTTTTGAAAGAATATAAATGCTATATGTCTACATTTTGAGGAAGAAACATGTATTCTAAGACACTAATTGATGAAAAAAGTAATTTGGAAAATGTTTTGAATGCATACTTTTAATATATATCATGATGTGATATGAAATATACTCATATTTATAGGCTCTGAAAGAAAATAAAACAATGCTTTGAACTTCTAATAAAATTATAAGACTTTAAGAGAAATACCTTAAGACACTACTCATCTATATATTACCTGAGAAAAATATCTGTATTTCTGGTAGATTTTTGAAAGTGAGTAAATTATTTTTTCAAATTTTACAATCTGCTATTTAAATCCACACATTGACATCCCTTCTACGTTGCTTGCTATATGTTAATATTTTATGTATTAAAGTGATGAATACAAATACACCATATAAATCTTAATTTTCAGGAGAAATATTAGACACATGAATTAGGCATTAAGCTAGAAAAATAGAAGCCCTATACCAATACAGAGAAAATTCCAATTTATGTTTTCCCCATGAGGGGACCTGAGTTAATCTGATGAAACTGATTTATTAAGAATGCTATGACAAGATAAACTATTAGTTTGTTAAGATTAACAATGAGAAGTGGATTGAGCATCACATTATGAAATGTGAATGGATGTTTCAGAACATGCACTGCAGGCTCATCTACCTCTGCTCTGACCCAGAGCTCTGCTCCAAAGCTCCCTCAGAGAGTGCTCCCACATGGATGCTGTCACCCTTAGAAGATAACTTCTGTCATGGACACATCACTACCCTCCTGCCATTCCCCACTTCTGCTCACCCAGTGTGAGCGTTTGGCTTAGGCAAGGTCTCTGCCCCTTATCTCAGGAGTCCAGCCACTCACTCACAGACACAGAGTCTGGACTCAAAGTGTCCTGTGCTTTGGGAAAGAACTGAACCCAGCACTCTGAGTGCACCAGGACATGTTCTGGGACAGGGGTCATAGTCAGGGACCCCAAGCATGAAAGCAACCTTTAGATTGCCCAGCATGGGACAACTTAGAGTTTCTGATTTTAAAATCACCTGTGAAGTGACAGTAATGAAGAGTGAGGTAGTGACAAAAAGAGAAAGGGACTAACTGAACAGCATGTGGAGCCCAGAAAAACGAATCACATAAATGATCGCATTATTTTCCACAAATGTGCTAAAATTATTCAATGGGAAAAGTATAATGTTTTCAATAAATATGCTGGACAAATGGTATTACCATGAAACCATGCAATTTCAGCCATTCTAAAATATATATATTCAGTTTTCTAAATGTGTGTTAAAGCCTTGAATGTAATGATGAAAGATATGCAACTCTTGAGAGAAATACAGTCTTCATATAAAATCTTCTTTTACATAGATTTTAGCAAAGACCTCATAGGTAAGACATCAAAAGCTCAAGTATAAAAATAGATAATACTTTGTCAATTTAAAAAATAAACTCACTAAGGAAGACTTTCAATAGAGGAAAAAGACTCTCCATGGACTTGGAGAAGTATTTGTATAAATTATAGCCATAAACATCAACAGTATCTAAATAACTTCCCACTCTACAACAATAATGACTAGAGAACCAAGTACACAATCTTTATAAACAGAGCAAATGCCAGGTGTAGCTCACTGGTAGGGCACTGGGGCAGCAGGCATGAGGCTCTGGGTTCACTGCCCTGCATCATCCAAAACTAGGCATTTGATTTGAAGGCACATCCTTCTGAGGAAGATGTGCACATGAGAAACATGCACATGGAAACATGGTCAACTTTTCCAGAAAACTGAAAATGAGAGCTTCATACCCAGTTGGAAACCTACCATTAAAAAGGAAATGAAGAAAGAATAAAAGAAGAGGAAATACCAGGTGTTGGCTTGGGTGACAAGAGTGTTGGTGAGTTGGAAGAATCTTGGTGCATTTCTGAGGGGAATTTAAAGTGTGAGCCATTGTGAAAATGGTGAGGGAGTTCCTCAACATGTTATGCATAGAAGTATCCTATTTTAAAGCAATTCCAGGTCATTTGAGTATTGGCTCTCAAAGTAATGTTGCTGCACTGATGTTTATAACAACATCTTTCACAATAGCCAGAAGTTAGAATCCAAACTGACTCCTGAAGGAGATGAATAAAAAGTACATAAGCTATGTACATCCAGTGGGGAATTATTCAGCCTTAAAAAAGAATAAAACTGTGATACATGCTCTAAGGATGAACCTTGAGAACATTATTCTAAGTACAATAAGTCAGACTAAGAAAGGCAAATACTGCATGATTCAATGTTTTTAAGAAACAGAAGAGGTAACTCGTGAACTCAGAGCAATAGCATTAACAGGACTTCAGGGAGGGAGAATGAGCAGCTTCTCTCTATGCTGTGAATTTGCACTATGTGTAATGAGAGGTTTGCGAGCTGTGAGGAGTCAGTTGTTGCACAAAAATGGAATCTGCTGAATGGAATTGAATAGAACTACCACAAATAATTAAATCATAAATTTTATTTAACATATGGTTTATGACAATAACAAAGTTAGAAAAAAAAGTAAACCTATGCTAAACCAGTAGGGTCACTTCCCAGGAAACTTCCCATTAGTTCAGTTATTAGAGATCATGATAAAGAGATCCCAGAACTTTTAATGTTTTATCTGCAATGAAATGTAATATCAATATTTCCTAAAAAGCGTCCCACCAAAGTAAGGAATGGTAACTCTTTGTTTTCCATTTTAATACTTAGTATCATTTTCTATGACATAATAATTAATACCAACATGAGACCAATTTGATCATAAATACTACATAAAGCAAATTAAAAATGAATCCACAAATGCCAGACATTTTAAGGATTCCTTCCAGTGTTCTAATGTTAAAGTTATAGTATTGCACTGCAATACAGTAAATTTGCTATCCAGTGAAATCAAAACTGGCAAACCTATGGAGACACATTCTAGGATCCACAGGATGGATAAGGAATATTTAATCACAGGTCCCATAGGACTGAGATACAGTGACCCTGGGAGAGTCTGAGTAGAATACTGGGATCTCCCCTGGCACTGGCCCTCAGTACCTGAGGAATCACTGAGGACCCACGGACTCCTTCCTGGCCTTGGCCCCGCCCCAGCGCATGAGCAGGACATGGCCTCTGAGGTCACATGAAATGTGCTGTTTAACTTTTAAACTCGATCTTGTACTATTTTTAAATGATACAATAATAAGTTAAAATATAATAAGGGGAATCTTGTTACTTATATACTACACACTTTCCCTATCTTGTATGTGGCCCCACACAACTGTGCTTTACTGTGACTCAAGTCAGTCAAAACATTGGATGTGCCTGGAAACACAGCTGATGTGGATGATATCATGAATGTGAAATATGTGAGAATGGATCATCTCTGTCTCCTACCAAAGTTACAACTGAATCAAAATGGAATCAGGAACAGAATCACTGTGCATCTTGGTTAAAATCACACAAATAAACTCATCTACTGTAACAGAAAGTATAATATTGACAGCAAATGATGGCCAGGCTTGGGGGCACATGCCTCTTTCCAGAGATACAGGTGGCTGAAGGAGGAGGACTGTAGAGCTAAGCCAGCTTGCACAACTTAACCAGATCCTGCCTCAAAATTTGGAAATAATAAAAATAATAATATAGAAGGCAGGAATGCAACACAGTGCAAAGTGCTTTCCTAACTTGTGCAAGGTCCTGGCTTCCATCCCCAGCACTGCAGCAACAGCAGTAGAAGGAAGGATGGCAGGGTCTCCCTGGAGAATGGAGAATCCCATCTGCAACTCCCCAAGCATGCACAATGTCCAGTATGTGCCTGAGACCCTTCCTGCAAAGAGGCCACTGGTGCCCCACTGGGTGTCACAGCAGAGCCAGAAGGATACTTGGTGACCTTGGCTCTGTGGATCCATGGATCTTGGGTGGATGTGCACCCTCAATTCACCCACTAACCCCTTCTCAAGTGAAAGTCTGGTATCAAAGTCTCTGCTCATGTGCTTAGGCTGTGGCTGAGACAGGTAAGAGTTTATTTGAGTCCTAGCATGGATACTAGAACTTCTACAGTCTAAGATGTGGCTAAAGAGAGAGGAAATATGACATAAAGTTAAATGTTCCCTATTCCTTCTGCTGAATCAGGTCTATGTCTTTTATTTGGGGTTACTATGAGTAAAATTTGGGAATCTATGAGAAGTGTCACTTTCAGCATAGATACTGATCATTTAAGGACACGTGTGATTTAGTAAACAATGTAAGTAGACTGAAGACAAAAATTTTACCCAGCTGTAAACACAAACACATACATACTCATGCACTCACACTCACACACACTGTCATCATATTTATTAGGTCCCACATCCTTTAGGGAACAGAATAGACCCATTAGGAACAGAAATACACAATATATGATTGTATTTAGAATATTGTCCTTCTGGTCTGAAGGTTTTCCTTGTGGGAATGGAATTTGGGTGCGAATTACTCTGATCTTGGAACTTAGGCTTTGGGCAGACTCACTTGTATAAACAAACCAATTGTGGGGTTAACTCTTCACAGCCTGCCTTGGGCATAATCAATATTACGGTCCTCTGTACCACTTCTTCTTAAGTGTTACAGAGCATAGGTTTCTTTATTTCTCCAGTTCACTGTTTTTGCTTTGATTTTTCCTATGAGTACAACAAGATCTCAAGGGAAATGCATTTTTATCTCCACAGTATTTTAACTGATATGAATCTATTGATTATAAAATTTTTTCATGTATGTTTCATAAAACACTATATGATGAAACTTTCCACTAAAGCTTCTTTTATGAGTTATTAATTTCTAAATACCACATTTAGATGAAATAGTAATGGGGTGACAGTGAGTTTTTTAAATATAAAAATATCTATTGCAAATAACTGAAATTTTCCTAGGAATCATGAATGTGTCCCAGTCACCCGTCTTTCTCCACCCACTGCCACCTTATTGTGCTGCTTCACAGGTCACATTAGCAGTTCATGGCCATCACTGCTGCACAGTCATCTCAGTTGTCAGGGAAACCATAGCAGCTCCTGTGCAGACACCTTTAGATGTGGGGACCTGATGTGGGCCGCTGCAAGCCTGAGGCCAGCACTGGGCATCAGGCCCCACTCAGAACATGTGGACTCTCCCTCCATGGAATGGCCCAGTTCAGGCTCATCCACTGTGCAGGCAGGGAGGGGCCTGCAGGTCCTGTCCATCAGGGCAGTGCACTTCCCTGCTAAGTGGGAGAAGGGGAATTGTATCAGACTCTGTGCCCAGATTGTGCAGTCTGCAGTGTGAATCCACCCCAGCCTGACCCACACTCATAGGAGGAAACCCGGTGATTTGTTCACTCATCTCTCAGAACACCTGGCTACCTGTTTAGGTTCTACCTCTGGCTGATGCTTATCCATCCTCCTGGAGTTTCCTAGTTGTTTATGACTTAGACGGACACAGTAACATGCATCCTCACTGTGCACTCCAAATCCCTTCAAATCCTAAAAATGTTCTGTCTTTTCTCTGCATGTTTCTACGTGGCTGAAAAAAACCCTGCTTATCCATCTGAAGAGACTATCATGATATATAATAAAATCATACAAGAAATTACATTGTTTTCTCTTTTTTACTTGAAGGAAGGAGGCATTCCATGAAGGATTCAGTTCCAGGACACTGCAGAACAATGCTTGAATATCCTGCAGAGGAGATTTTTTGGGGTCACTTGGCTTCAATTTTATAAGACTGTAAGCTGATAAACCTGCTGCCAATTTGACTTAATTCTCATAAGTGGGCATGCAGACACAGGCATGGTCAGATTTTCAGAGCTGAGACAAATGTGCTGGGAGCCATGGGTTCCATGTCCTGGGAAGGCTGATCTGGTCCCAGGGTTATAAGGTTTCTGCCTGCAGTTGATGAGGAATGGTCCCTCTGCAAATCTCTGGGTCATTAGGAGAACCTGCAGGGCATGAAAACAGAGGAAGTGAGCTACTGGCAAAACAAGGTGGAGAATTTTCTTGGTTTTTCTATACTGTCTTCTTTTTTGATATTTATATTCTTTTAAAAGAGTATCTTTCAGTTCCTTATTAAATTTCTAGTAAACCAAACTTAAAAATTAATATATAAATGCTAAAAGTTTATAAAAAATCTGCTCTCAAATGGGAAGTAAAAACATCACAAGGGGTCATGAATAAGTATTAAAATTTGGTCTATAATTGAGATAATTTCCATTCATTTACATATGTGGCACCTTTCATGTAACTTTTCTTCTTGATGACATCTGATTTTGTAAGTGAACAAACTATCTGAGTTTGAATAAAAGCATTATAATAAGAAATATGTTATTTTGATAAATTTACAGATTTATTATATTTTGTTAAAACATGTTTGCCATCTTCAGGCAAATGGAGGTAGAAAATGGAAGTCTTGTTTCAAAAACTTGTTCTTTATTAAAGAGCTCTAATAGTTGAATATGTCAGCTTTAGTAAAGTAATGAATTGAAATAACTTCTTATTTATATGTACCACATCACTGCAGGCACTCTCAGGAAATGCTAAACAAATGCCAGATGGAAAATTACAATCAGACCTCTACTGACTTCATCCTCCTGGGCTGTTCCCCCCATCAAGCCTTGGCCTTTGCCTCTTCACTCTCATCATCCCCACATTCCTGATGACCCTGTCTGGTAAGCTGAGCACGGTTCTTCTCATCCTCCTGGATGCCCATCTCCACACACCCATGTACTTCCTGCTCAGCCAGATCTCCCTCATGGACCTCATTTACATCTGCACCACTGTGCCCAAGATGGCTTCTGGTTCCCTCTTTGGAAACAAGTCCATCTCCTTCATTGGGTGTGGGGTTCAGTGTTTCTCTTTTGCCAGGTTAGCAGGTTCAGAAGGACCTATTCTGATGTCTACGGCCTATGACCATTACATGGCTATTTGCTTCCCTCTGCACTATGCCATCTGCATGAACAGAAGAGTGTGTGTGCTGATGATCCTGGGATCCTGGGCCATGGCTTCTGTCAACTCCTGTGCTCACACAGTCTATGGCTTCCATATCCCTTACTGCAGGTCCAGGGCCATCAATCATTTCTTCTGTGATATCCCAGCCATGGTGACTATGGCCTGTGGGGACACCTGGGTCTATGAGTACACTATGTTCCTCAGCACCATCATCTTTCTCCTGTTCCCTTCCATGGCCATAGTGGGTTCCTTTGTGGGAAAGTGCTCCTTGTTGTCTACAACATGCACTCACAGGAAGGCAGAAAGAAGGCCTATTCCACCTGCAGCACCCACCTCACCATGGTGACTTTCTACATTGCCCCCTTTGCTTACACTTATCTCCACCCAAAGGCCTTATGGTCTCCTGCAGAGGACAAGTTGATGTCTGTCTTCTACACCATCCTCACCCCAGTGCTCAACCCTGTGATCTACAGCCTGAGGAACAAAGAGGTGCAGAGGGCCCTGGGAAGAGTGGCTGGGAAGGTGCACTCTACAATGTAGGTAAATTTCTGCCTCAGTGTTATTGAGCAGTGGATAGGAACAAGAAAAATGTTTAATGTTTAGGTCTCAATAATTAGAATTAAGGTTTAAGATTTTAAAATTTTGAGGTATTACATGATAATAATTATGTGTTCTAGTATAGTATAGACATTTTTGCTTTCTTATCTCACCTTTCTAAAAAAATATTGGACATGAAGTTTTTTATTTTAGGGGTGAAATTTTATTACTATGAACATACTGAAATGGAAAATGTGCAGTCATTTTGAATGTGTTGCATGATCAAAACTTTTTTTGAATATTTTAACTTTAAAGTATTACAGCAAGGCAAGGAATTTAGCTAAGTGACACTGTGCCTACCTCACAGGCACAAGGTCATGAGTTGGATCCCCAGTACCAAAAATATTACTGTAAAAAACACATTGCTGTTAATCCCCCTCAAAATACTCACACTTCTTTGAACACACTTATCCCTTTGTCCTTGCTACTTTTCTTACTCTGAACTCTCATAATTTGTGTGATTGGATACATCATGATGTTGAATTTTCTCATGTGTAATAGGAAAATATAAAGGAAAGCTTCCTGAGTTCACATCTTCACCTACACATGCCAATTACTACTGTACATATGGAACTCACACTGATGCAGTGTGATGGCACAGAGGACCAAAACTTCTTCTACCTCACAATCAGCTCTAACTCCCTTCACCTGCTGACCCACAGGATCTGTGTTCTCAACACCTTGCAGCTCTAAATAATGATTCCTATCAGCATATAAGATTCCTACCTAAAATGCATTGTTTTGAGTGACATTGAATAAAAATGGAGCATAATCCATGACAAAATAGAATATTACCTGGGAACTCTTGGTTCTTCAATGAAAAATAACTCAACACATGGATGCCCATTCATTAATCACAGAAATCCATCCATGTCCTATTCAATCTGTGTAGAAATGGTTTGTCTTTATTTCATATGTTGTCCACAGTGTTTTTGAAACAAGATGTCACAGTTTTGCCCAGGGTAGGCTTTAGCTCCTGGGCTCAAGCAGCCCTCCTGCCTCAGCTTCCTGAGTGTCTAACCCATAGGTATGTGCCACTGCAGTACAGAAACCTTTGTCACCCAAGTCTTGCTCTTTGGGATACAGTATAGGCCTCCTTTTAAAAATAGGTGAGTATGATTGTTCATCTAAAGAGCTGTGTGCTGTAGTAAATTCCTGTGGGCAAAAGCAAGACATTCAGAGATGATCAAGAGCAACAGCTGCATTTTACTCAAGTTTTGACTCCTGATTTCTTTCCACTTGAGCCCAGTCCCCTGGCCATCTGTCACAACTGCAGGGTCACAGTGCTGAAGGGGAAGGCTGGGTCCTGGCCCCTGTACAGCACCCTCAGGATGACAGCACCGTGGGTCTCCTGGGACAGATGGGGCTCAGGGGGAGCCTGGTCCTCCTGTGTCCTGGTTGTTTCAACCTGTGTCACCCACACAAGACCTTGGGCTCCCTGGAGACACTGCTGCCCTGGTCAGACCGAGGCCCTTGGTCCCACACTCTCAGCTGCAGCTCTGTCTCCTCCCCAAGTCCCTGGGTCCTGGGTCAGGGACCTGGAGACACCACCAAGAAATCCCCAGGTCATGGAAGCATCCTCAGGCCCTGCATCCATATCCAAAAAGGTCTCTCAGCTCCTCCTCCTCCTCACAGTTCAGTCCTTGGAGCCCTAGAGGGCCAGACAGGCCCTGCTGTAATACCCAGGGCAATTTGCTGAGGTTGACAGAGAGGAGCTTCAGCTTACAGACACCAGGGCAGTCAGTCTGTGAACTTTCACTTCAGGAATCATTTTGGCCTGGAATATCAACAATTCACATATTGTTAAATTCTTACACAAAAACATGGTGCAATGTTATTCATTTCTGAAGAAAATGCATAAATAATTTCTTAGAAGTGAGAAATTTGTGAACATGGCTAAGCTTCTATTTGTCACAAAAATTAATTACTGAATATTTTGTGAATAATTCCCTACAATCTCCATAATATTATCATTTAAATTACCAATTTTAATAATGATAAAATTGTTTCATAATTAAATGGATGTTTCCAAAGGAAATAATTGGAATCTTTAGAATAATATTTATGTGATACTCTAAGATTTTCTACTTACATACTCTTATTAAATGGATTTCATTTCATGCAATTTCTTCCAGTACAAACAAAGTGGGAAATACTCAATGCATGCAGGCACATCATACCCACACATGCCCTGAGCTAGCATTAACACAGAAGGTGCCATTACAAACTAGAGCAGGACAGCCCAGGAAGGTCCCCATGAACCTGCCTGGTCCTCCCCATGGCAGCCTGGAGAGATCTCAGGGCCCCACAGGGCTCTGTTCTCACCTAGGCCTCAGGCCAGGCTATGTCCTCTATGAATGGCCACCTCCTGTCTGTCTCAGTGGACATTCCCTAGTGACACGGCAGTCCTGAGACTCAATGGGCAACGAAAGAAGGACAGGATCCTGGTGGTTGCTCAGTCTCCTGGAGGTCTCTGAAATTCCAGGTGGGGAGTGAGAGGTTTATAGGGACACTTGTCAGGACAGAACTCAAAAGTTTGAGAAACATGACTGTGTTCTCCTGTGACTGTGAGCTCATTGTCCACTGATTGGTTCAGGAGATCTGGGAGAGTTGGTCAGAGCATGGGGTGAGAGAGTGCAGGTTGGACTGACCCACTGATGTCCAGCTGAGTGCTGGTAAAGGAAGGGTCAGTTGGAAATGGCACTGATAGAGCTTAAGTCTCTTGCTGATGCTCCTTCCAACCCACTCAGCTTCCCAGCCACCTTGACCTGAGCAGATCTGTTTCTCATGGCCCCTCTGCTATGAGCTTCCTGATTTGAAGCCAGCCACCCATCAAATGCAGTCCTGAGCCAAACAAAACCTTTCTTCTCTTTGCTGTGGGTGTCAGGTTCATTGTCCAGCAAGTTGAAAACTGATCAGTGCAACAGCTTAAGGAGGAAGTGAATGGTTCAAAGTGGGGAGGAACTGTGGTATGAATCATAATTTTACTTTTATTTATTTTATGGAAGGAGAAATTCTGTTGTGTACTTGAGAGAACTTAGCTTCAGAATCAGATTGGTAGTTAAGTTTGAGGACCAGCCCTTGTGCAACAGAAATCCTGGGTTATGAGGTGCAGATGCCAGAAGCTAAATCAGCTCATTATGAGCCTGTTCTCTGGATGGGGTGGCAGTTATTTAATTATTCTCTCCTGCTTTCCATTTTACCTTCCATGAATCCATTATATTGGCTTCAAAAAACTGGACATTATAAATATTATTGCAATGTGAAAATATGTGATGGACCTTATGGTAATAGGAAAATAGTACCAGATAAATTACTCAAATGTGAAATAATAACTTAGTTTTCAAAATTTTAAAAAGCCTTTTGGAAGTGATGCAGGCATCAGTGTGCATAGTAGCTGTGTTATAATTATCCAGAGTTTGTATTCAAATTCAATTTGTGCCAAATTGAGTGCTTATACTATTCATTTACTAAACTTATTTATCATTTTGCCTTCTAGACAGAACACACACTTTCAAAAAAATAATAATAATATCTGCCTTAGGGACCAGCAAAAGCTTTTTGGAGAAGCAAATGGGGCATAGTTCACAGGAACAATTTAAATTCAATGTCACTGTGCAGTCCTAGTTGAAAACAACCACGTTATATGGATGCTGATAGTTTGGTGATGGTGATGGCAGCATTAGTGGTGGAGACTCTACACCTACACCACTGTCCAGAGCACATTATAGAAATAAGTAAAAATGTATTTAAACATTTAAATATTGCCTGGTCAATTATTTTTCAATTATCTTTGGTTAATAATCCTAAAATAAGGGATGTTCACATTTTAACCATGCAAAACAAAACTGAAAACAAAAAGAAGAAAGAATATTAAAATATAAATTTTATACAAGTGATAAATTGTTTAAAAGAATTAAAATTTCTTTAACACAAACATTATTTTACTGTTAATGTTAAGCATGTGAGCATCTTGTACTTCCTTTATCACCTGGTTTTACTGTTTTACTAGTGACCCAGCAACATATATAAATACCCTCATAGAAAAATACTTTTTTAAAAGACTAAATGGCAATTTATCTTATTCCTTATAACACAATGTCCCTACTAGGAGAATTTGACAGCAGAGAATCATCCTCATGATCTCCAGTGTAAAGCAGGTACATATTCAACATCATCAGTGAAATTCTCCAAGTGATGCCCACACATTACAATAAATTCTGTGCTGTAGTCCATCGGTGGGAGCAATTCTACATAATTTTTGGGAAAATCATTTGATTAGGCCTAGTTCTCCTCCCTGCAGGCCAGGTATGATATTTTGAGATGTAAGTCCATTTTGGCCTCTGGTCACAACTGAGACCTCAATGGTCTGGTGGTGCTGTGATGCTCCAGGACAAGATTACATCAGTTGAAGACATCCTGGGAGGAAAAGAATCTTCATCTGCATGATTCCTCATTGATCTAGGAATTCTGCTGCTCCCCAGTCATCTGTTACATTTGTTTCTCCCAATGTACTGAACTCTCTGTCCCACTCTGTCCAGAGTCATTTGTTACATTTGTTTCTCTCAATGTACTAAACTCTCTGTCCTGAGTTGTCTGTTACATTTGTTTCACCTCAAGTACTGAACTCTCTTTCCTGAGTCATTTGGTACATTTGTTTCTCCCTATGTACTGAATAAAAGGTGTGGTAAGCTTAGGGGCTTTCGTCTTTGCCACCCAGAGCAGCACTGGTCAGGCCCAAAGGTCAGCTTCTTCTGAAAGTCTGATTTTTTTTTTTTTACCTTTCCCGTGTAATTAGTTAATTCAAGTTGTGCTGTCCTAGCACCCAAGGGACTAGGACTTACTGCAGAAGTTCTAGTAACATCCCCTTTGCCTGTTGTCTACAGTCTACATGCATCATTTCATTGCATTACTTCATTATGCTTCCATTTAGAGTTGAAAATAAGATACTGAAAAATGCCCCTTTTGTGATTCTTATAATAATAAAATACATAGAGTTTTTGAAACATAACATCCTTGTCATAGCAGGAATAAGACAAGCACAGACACTTGAGTCACTGTTGCCCACAGAGGGACCAAGTGATAGAGCTGGGAACCAAGAACCAGTGCCCTTCAGAGTCTGCACCCTGCAGTTTCTATGGTAGCAAGGCTCCCCCACTCTGCTGCCTATTGATGAGAGGATTCTCAGAGACAAAACTTTTCACAGCAATGCTGTTTTCTTTGCATTTTTTCTGATGACTTATAGATGTGGAACAAGACCCTGAACTTATCAAAACATAACATTTCCTTAATTTCACATTGCCAAGAGTTTTCTAAGGAAGCCCAGATTGAAATTTAAAGCCTCTCAATGAAACAAACTGGCAAGGATTTAAACACTAATTGAATAAATAAATATTATTTCTCATATCCATCACACCATCTACTCTGTTTTGGAGAAATCTGAATCACTTTTCTATTCTCAGGATTCCAGACCCTCCTGGCTTACAGGTCAACCTGTAAGGGTGGGGCCAGGGGTGTGGGGAGGGCCTTGAAGTTTCTGACTCTGGAAAGCCAGCCACAGCTCCAAGCACAACGCTGGTCCTGCTGGAGTCTCCCTACCTATATTGAGACATATTCTGAACTCACCTCGGTGAACTAGAATTCACCACATTGTAAAATGAGTATTGTAGAATCTCAGAAGTTAGGGAGGAGCATTCTCACAGTGAGTGCACAAACCCAGTGTGATTCTCCTTCTCTTCAGTTTCCTGACAGATTCCACTGGAGAAGGCATGGGGACTGCACAGTGTTCTATATCATTTCACAGACTAATATTAACTGATCTTTATTTGACATTTGCAACCACCAGTTTTCCATTGTCTAGAATGGGGTAAAGAACAATTTTTATCATATTAAGAAGATTGCAATACCCCATAATTATTTTTTGTGTGTACTTGGATCTTTCTAAATTATATACTTCCAGGAAGTTCCACAAGGATGCATTAGTATTTAAAGCACTATTACAGAAATAGGCAGAAAGATATTTTTTGATACACAGAAATGGATTGCATTCCTATGTCCTTTGAACTTTGTTCTGGACTAAGAATGACTTCTGCTTTATTGTACATGTTCACAGCAGAAAGATGAGCTTTCAATCTGCATCTGCTCCGCCTTGACCTTCAGAAAGGTAAACTCGGGCTGCTCAGGTCTCTCTGAGTGTGCAGAGACACAAACATGGACACCTACAGGCTGCCCATGGGAATACACAGTGTGCACATTCAGGGTGTGACTTGGCCACTGTGTGCATTAACATATATACATTAAAATTACACATACACTATATTATACATTATGGAAAATTTATATATGTTTCTATACATGTGCTTGGACATTTTCCTAGCTGGCATTCTAGGATGGCTCACTTAAAATCTCTGAATCTAAGCTTTCTCACCCACAAAGTGTCATGGTCAATAGCTACCTGAAGAGACTACCATTAGGATTAAATTCACCTGTATCCTGGACAAACCTGGACAGTTTCCTGGTGGCAATGTGTGAGGACAATCAGTGATTTCTGTGCCTCCTTCTCTCCTCTCATGTAGGACAGTCCTGCCCCAAGGCCTCTGCTTCTTAAGGTTAGGACTCAATCTTCAGAGTCTTCCTGCCCACTTTTTCCTCCATGTTGGCTCCTCTGACATTTACATTCCACATTTTGATGAGAATACAGGAAAATCAAAGTAAGTAAAATGTTTAAAATACACTTTGGATATTTTACTTATAGTTGTTTCACTAAACAATAAAAGGGTAAATATAATAAAAACAGAAGTTATTTTTACACAAGAAAAATGTTCATTTGTGTTAGTGAAACCAATAACTTGATGACTGAGGTTGTTGATCTGTCAGGGATAGTGCTGGAATGTTATGCATCCAACAGGATATGGTGCTGTATTTTAATGTTAGCACGGGGGAACTCAGATAAGAATATAAATGCTGAAAGGACACTCATGAGATACACTATCCATAGCAGATTTGATCACACATCCATGCATATTGTTTACTTCCTAATAATAAAACTAGTTTTGAAGCTAAATAGGACAACTTTATTCTAATCTGTTGCTGTCATGTTGATTCTAAAGATCTTCTGAAAACAATTTATTCTATAAAATGTTTCTTTGCAAATTAGCACAGATCAAACAATGATGGAATATGAGTTTCTCCAACATGGTTCAGGATACCGAGGCTTTAATTGCCTTAAAACATATTTGGAATAATTTTAGTTAAGTGTGGGTTTTGTGGCATTTCTGTGACAGTAAAGATGTATGAGGTAAAGTTCAGGAGTTTACCATTGATATACCACAGTGTGGAGGCTCTGAGACATCCTCCTGTGGCAGTTATCACCTCTCCATCTCCAGATTGTCCCACCACACTGATCCAAATCTCTGTAAGCATTGCATTAAGTCTGTCTCAGCTTCTCTCTGTTTACTCAACCCATAGCACCTGCCATTCCACCATCTCCACTTCCTAAAGTGCATCCACACAGTGTTTGTCCTCTTGTGGTGGGCTTCTTTCACTTAGTGTGCAATCTTCAGTGCTCCTGCATGTTGTAACTTGTGTCAACATGCATTCCCCTTAAGAGATGGAATAATATTCCCTGGGCATGCCTACCACTTTTTTGTGGATTCACTGTGGATGAAGAATTAGGTGTTTCCACCTGTGACTATTGTGAATTATGCAGCTATGAAAATGGGCATAAAAACAGCTAGTTGAGTGTCTGCATTACCTCCTAGGGATACACAGCAAAGGTGGAATTACTACTTCATATTCAAATTTTGTTTCATATTTGAGGCATCAAGATATTATTTTCCATATTGGCAATATCATTTGAAATGACTACAAAAAAGCCCAAAGATTTACAAGTATTCTACATTCTTGTCACAAAATATTTTCTTTTATTTGTTTTGTTAATGAATTTTTTCCTAGTGAATGTGCAAAGGTATCTCATCTTTGCTAAGTGATGAATGACCATGTCATCTTTTAAAGTCCCTGTTATCCACCTTGATGTCTCCTCAAATCATACAGAGCACTATTCATGTTCCGATACTAAAGGAGTTGTGGAAAGAGAATGGATGATGGTTAACATTTAAACTCAGGAGTAGGAATTACTATGACTTTGTCAAAGAGGTATGAGACAGTAAGATTACATTCATGATTTCTAACCAAAATAGCATGATAATGGCATCTGATGTAAGGAAGTTTCACATGGGGATTATTGGACAAGGATCCTCAAAAAAGAAATATCCTTTTTTTTAAAGAGTGAGAGTTTTCTGAAATATTATAATCAAGTCTGAAGAAGTAAATATGAATGCAAAAGACATACCATGAGAGGATTAAAATTTTATTCACAATATGGATCTATAATGTACATTTACTTTTATTTTCTATAAAAGTGCTTTGAATAATGTAACATCAGAATTTGATGATTTCTAAGTTCACATGAGAAAATAAACAATTCACATCTTCCAGAAGGTTTAATAGGAATATTATTGTTCTGCAAGTTTTTAAATTTTTTAAAACGTTTTCAGTAGCAGATGCTTCATAAAATATGAATTTCTCAGGAGGAAAATAATATTTATTTTTTAAATAGGTAAGATTGAATACTATTTTTAAGTTTTATAATTTTATGAATGATTCAGATGCTTTTTATCTTAAGGAATTTTTCAAAATTGGCTAATGATGATCTCTACCTGTCACTGTTGTGTCTGTCTTAAGACAAACCATATGAGTGCACCATGGAAAACTACAGTGAGACCTCTGCTGAATTTATCCTCCTGGGGCTGTTCCACCCATCAAGCCTTGACCTTTTCCTCTTAACTCTCATTGTCCCCATCTTCCTGATGGCCCTGGATGGCTATCTGTGCATGGTCCTGCTTATCCTCCTGGACACCCAGCTCCACACACCCATGTACTTCCTGCTCAGCCAGCTCTCCCTCATGGACCTCATTTATATCTGCACCATTGTGCCCAAGATGGCTTCTGGTTTACTATTTAGAAACAAGTTCATCTCCTTCATTGGGTGTGGGGTTCAGTGTTTCTTTTTTGCCATGTTAACAGGTTCAGAAGGACCTATTCTGATGTCTATGGGCTATGACCATTACGTGGCTATTTGCTTCCATCTGCACTACCCCATCCACATGAACAGAAGAGTGTGTGTGCTGATGATACTGCAATCCCAGGCAATGGGTTCTGTCAACTCCTGTGCTCACACATTCTATGCCCTCCGTATCCCTTACTGCAGGTCCAGGACCATCAAACATTTCTTCTGCCATGTCTCATCCATGCTCACTCTAGCCTGGGTAGACACCTGTGTCTATGAGTACACTGTGTTCTTTAGCGCCATCCTCTTTCTTGTGTTTCCTTTCCTGGGTATTCTGCATTCCTATGGTTGGGTCCTTCTCATTGTCTACTGCATGAGCTCATGGGAAGGCAGGTAGAAGGCCTATTCCACCTGCAGTGCCAACCTCGCTGTGGAGACTTTCTGCATTGCACCCTTTGCTTGCAAGATTCTGTCTGCCTTCTACATTTTCTCACCCCAGTGCTCAGCCCTGTGAGCTACAGCCTGAGGATCAAGGAGGTGCTGGGTGCCCTGAGGAGAGTGACTCAGAGCATCTGCTATCTGAAAGTGTATGCAAATTTCTGCCCCAGGACTCAGGTGTATGTTGATGCACTAATGTACAGACATGAAAATGTTATTTTATACCTAAAATGTTGAAAGTAAAATTTAGAAGGTAAATTTAGAAAATTTAGAAAGTAAAAAATTGCTCATGTCTGGAAAAATGTCATATAGACATGAATAACTATATAACCATTTTGTAGTGCATTTTCTACCAATTGTGAATGTATTTATTTTTTGCGAATCTATTTTCAATGAGAATTATTTTTAAAATAAAAGGTAAATTATCTATCTGGAATTGCATACTGGATAATAATTGTACTATGGTCACCTTGAAAGAGTTTTCATTTTTAGTTTTTTATACCATCAATAGAAAAAGATGTGTTCTGAATGATAATACCTAATCAGATGCCACATGGTTTCTCTTTTTCTGTCATTACTTTAGAACTTTACTTTGTACCAGATCCTTCTCCTTTCATGTTAGTAGAGTGATTTCTCAGAGGCCTTATTAGAGATTCTGAAGTCCTTACCCTGGATGGCAGTTGAGAAATCCATGCTGCTTTTAGTGGAAAACATCCTAAGGGAGGAACTGAGTTGCCAACAGATATCAGAGATAATGACTAGTCAAGTATAAGATGAACATGTCAGTTGTTTAATCTAAGGGGCAGGAATTAGGAAAAAAAATCATCCCTGCCATCCTCCCCCATGCCCAGCACACTCTACTGATACCCATGCAGACACTGCTGTGTATATATTAGACAGTGTCTGTCCAAGCAGGTTTGGTTTTCTGCTTGCTGCTTGTCTGGTCTCTAAGAAAATGGATTACAGAAATACATCTGTGAACCAGTTTTATTCACAGATATCACTTCCTTATCATTTCCCTAATCAGGTCTGACCACGACATCCTGCAAAATGTTTCAGCATAGGGCACTTCCTCCATGCAGTGCTACTGCTCTGCAGCAATGACAGAAACAGAAGTGTGTTACTCTAGAGTGGTAGCAGGGAAGGGAAGTGCAAAGTCCCCATGAAGATCCATGATAAACTTAAATTATGAAGCCATCCTGTTCAAATAGCACAATGTACCATTTAATGTACCATTAAATATACAGAATAATGTCTTCAAAGTTACTAGCTATATATTAGAATTGCAAACAACATTGTGCTGTTCTTAATATGTATACAATAACTAGTAACATTTTATCATGTAGTAGGTTTATTGATTTTAAGTCCTGTGTGGCTTATTTTCCTCCAAATTTACTTACCAGATCACAGAAAGTTTTACTTTGAGCACCTTCATTTTCAGTCTGTAAAACAGAAAGTGGAATCTCATTGTTAGAATGTGTGACAACACTATTAATTTATGAGATTAATACAAGGATCATGGTGTTTGTGTTTCTGGAGTTTTGCGGAATGTGTTCAGCTGAAGAAACACAGGGATAAGGTCTATTATGTACCTATGAAAACACACTATCTGGAGCTCTTCATTCTCATGGAGTATTTGTTTTTGAGAGACAGTCACCAAAAATGTGACTCTCTACATAAATCATTTTCCTTTTATTCTGAACTTAAATTTAAACATTTGTATATAAGTGTATTTTTTCTAAGTTGATGAAATCCAAACAAGTTCTGGTACATGCTAGGCAAGGTTTCTACCACTGAGCTTTACCCTAGGCATAAGTTTATATATAATTTTATGAATAACATTTTGCTTATTGTATCCACATTTGTGGCAACTTGTGAATATTGTTTTAAAAAGAGCCCATTTTGGAGACAATCTTCAAATCTCATTTATGTTTTCTAGCATTTTATATTAAAGTTAAAGGAAATTCATTTAAATTTTTTATTATTATTAATTGGTTGGTTTATGGGACTTTCCTATCAAAATAATATTTTGCATATGAAATGATCACTAGTTTTAATTTTCAAAACATTAAAAGTTATTTCAATTATCT
>NW_004624881.1:211023-221834 GCF_000247695.1 Heterocephalus glaber | reverse complement strand
ATAAGAACAAAGATACTCATGTAATGGTACAAGATCCCAATGATGTATGTAACTGTATTTTATACCTAAAATGTACCAATAAACTTAATGGGGGGTGGAAAGAATTATGTAAAGATTGGGCAGAAATGAAATGCCTATAAAGTTGAGGCAAAGGGAGGATGATTTCTGGAAAAGAAGCTAAGTATTTAGTGTCAAAAAATAGGAAATATGGCTTGAAAGCATCTCAGAAATTGGCCAGAACTTCCACACTGTAGGCTCAAGGGTGGAAAAAGTGAGCTACTTTGAAATATTTAACTTTGAAAGGAAAATATATGGATGTACTGCTCACTAGAACACCACATCCTATTAAAGTATTGCACCAAGATCAACCATTCAGGCACTTGGAAGCTGCTGAAGACATTGCACAAATGGGAGCAAGTACAGGTCAAACTGGGAGCAGTTTTTTGTGTCATCCACCTTGCCCTGGATTTCCAGCAACTATGAATGCAAGAGGTATTGAATCACAGAAGCTTCCACTCAGATTTCAGAAGAAGGTTCTGGAGCTTGTGTCTCACCACAGCTTGCTCTGCATGCTGGACATGCAACTACATAATGGAGTAATTGCCCTGCTGGGTTTTGGTCTTGCTTGGTTTGATTTTTTGTGTCTCCCTATTCCCCCCTTTGAGAGTAAAAATGTTTACTCAGTGATGTTATAGATTGGATTTATATAATTTTTCACATTTTACAAGATGTTAACAGATAGGAGCTGCCTTGAGTCCCAGAAGAGACTTAGGCTTTGTTTTTGAAAAAATGATGACATCTTTGAGACTTTGAGGAATAGACGATTTTCATTTCTGGCTGTATACCTGATAGGTAGAATTATAAACTTGTGATTGTCTATTTGGACATTAAATATAGTTTAAGATGTGTCCAGACTTGTGTCTAAGATGTTATTTAGATTTGTGAACATCAGTGGACTAAGAAATGCCTCACAGATTAGTAAACCTCACTCCCAGATGTGTTCAGGTCCATCGGGGAGGTGACCTTGGGTAGTATATAATGTCCCTCATCTATTTTCCTCTCCCACCATTCCACTCTCTGATTTTATATCTCCAGGCAATCTCTCCCCACCACCTATATTGAAATGCTTGTTGATTGCATATCATTATCCATGTCAGGACACTCTGCTGGGTGCCTTTCAACTGAGCAGGGTAAGTATGATCCTAAATGCCCAGCATCCACTCTCTTGCTTCTCTTATGCTCTGGTTTGATCCATGCTGCTGCTATTTCTTGGCCTCCATGATGTGAACAGTTTTGCTCTAATCATTTGCTTTGCAACACAGTAGACACTGACTACATGTGGATTTTCATATTTGAAATGTGTACAGTACAGATTTTAATATATTCCAATAAGAAACATACACAAGAATGATGAAATAGAATAAAAATAAAATATATGAGCAGGATATTAATTTCACATCCATTATATAGAAATCAAAATGTCAATATAAGCATATATAATGTTACATAAGAATGCTATATGCACAAACATATGTTATTTAATTATAATTATACATAATGTAACATTAAAACAATTATTTTAATATTAATATGATTACAATATCATTTGAATAAAAAGTTACTGTAGTATTATAGAGTAACTAACATATTATTTAAAGTAAAACACTGTGTTTTAATGTGTCACTAAAGATTTTAAGTCACACAGGTGCACTCTACCATGTTTCTATGAGAAATCACTCTTCCACAGTGTTCTGTAAACAAAAAAAAGAAAAGTAAAGCAAGCCAAATAGGGCCTGCAGAATCATTTTTTCTTGGAAGAGAATATCCCAAACACTCTCCTCAGGGCCCCCAGCACCTTCTTGTTCCTCAGGCTGTAGAAAATTGGGTTCAGCATAAGGGTAAGGTTGGTGTTGAAGATGGTCAGGACCTTGTTTTGTGCTGGGGAGTGGAGAATCCTGGGCCAGAGATAAGTGTAGACAAAAGGAGCATAGTAAAAGGTCACCGCCATTAAATGTGTGGAACATGTGGTGAAGGCCTTTTTGCTTCCCTCTTTGGAGAACATGTGGAAGACAGCAGAAAGGATCCATCCATAGGAAGCAGTGATGCCAAGGAAAGGGATGAGGAGGAACAGGCTGGTGCTCACAAAAACCATGTACTCATAGACCCAAGTGTCCACACAGGCCAGGGGCAGCATGGCTGGGACATCGCCCAGAAGTGATTGATGACCCTGGATCTGCAGTAGGGAAGATGAAAGGGGTAGACTGTGTGTCCCAGGGAGTTGATGGGGCCCAGTATCCAAGATGCTGCAATCATTTTTGCACACATCCTTTTCTCATGTAGGTAGGGTAATGGAGGGAGTGGCAGATGCCCATGAATTGGTCATAAGCTGTAGAGGCCAGGAGTAGTCCTTCAGAGCCTGCCATGGTCAAGAAGGAGAAACTCTGCACCCCACAACCCAGAAAGGAAATGTTCTTCTGGCCAGAAAAGAAGCTGAAGGCCACATTGGGTACAGTGGTAGAGATGTCCATTAGATCCATGAGAGAAAGCTGGCTGAGGAGAAAATACATAGGTGTGTGAAGCCAGGCATCTAAATGCATGAGGCAAATCATCACTGAATTACCAACCAAGGCAAGAAGGAATACACAGATGATAAGGAACGTGCAAAGTAGGCTTGTTTGATTTTCCAAAAACAATCTCAACAAAATGAAATCATTTGAACTTTTATTCCACATTTCCATGAAAATATACTGCTTTAACTTCCTTGAAAGAAACATAAAAATAAACACAAAATATGGATTAAACAGTACAGGAGAATAAAAAGAAACTAAAGTTTCTAAATTGATTAGAATCAATAAATTTCCTCCAACAATATGACTTTAATTAAATTGATTTTAATGTCTGAAATAAGTATTCCTATTCAAATTGCCTCTAATCATCTCAGCATTCACACATGCATGTAAGCTTTTAAATATAAAATCTGTCACCTTGTGTAGCAAAAAATGAATATGATAACAAAAACATTTCTTTTTTGATAAGTTCTTTTCAGATAAGTTCTAGTAAATATATTATTTGAACCTTTAATTGGACCAATCAGGCAATAAAAACCAATAAGAGAAGGTGAATAGAAAAGAGGTCAACTATCCTTTTTCAGATAACATGAAGTTTTATGTAGAAGACTCAGAAACTCCATCAGAAGACTCCTAGAACTAAAAAAAAAAAAAGAAATTCAGCAAAATGGCAGGATACACACTCAACACTTGAAGATTAACTGTGTTCCTGTTCACTAACAATGAACCCACCATTGTTGGGTTCTTGATCAAAGAAGCAATTTCACCAATAATACCTTAAAAAATAAAGTATGTAAAATTCAACTTGACTAAGAGGACAAAGGACCTTTGCCATAAAACTTATGTAATAGTGAAAAAAATTACAGGAGACATTAGAAAATGGAAAGACTTCCTTTCTTATGGATTCGCAAGACAAATATTGTTAAAATGTCTTTTTATCCAAATGGCCTACAGATTCAGTGTAAATCTTATTGATAGAGCTAGAAAAAAAATCCTAAAATTCATATTGAGCTAGAAAAGACCCAGAATGGTTAATGAAATTCTGATCAAAATGACCAATGCTGGAGGCATCACAATACTAGATTCCAAACTATACTTCAAAGCCATAGTAAAAAAAAAAAATAACATAGGATTTGCACAAAAACATCCATTAGACCAATGAAATTAAACAGAAAACACAGAAACTATCCCATTCAGTGGCAGCAGTCTGATTTTTGACAAAAAGGCCAGAAACATACATTGGAGAATAAGTAGCTTCTGTAACAAATGGTCTTGAGAAAACATATTCACACACAGAAGGTTGAGTCTAGACCCCTATTTCTCATCTGTACTAAAATCAAAAGAAAAATGCTGATATACCTAAATATAAACCAGACACTTTAACATTCCTGCACTGTAATGTAGAGAAAACACTTGAATCTTAGGCTCCTGCAAAGACTTCCTGAACAGAACTTCAACATCACAGAAAATAATATCAAGAATCAACAAATAAAACTGAATCTAAAAAACAAGCTTCTGCCCACCAAAGGCAACAATTAAATGCAGTAAAAGACAACAGAAAGGGAAAGGACCTTTGGAGCTACTTTTCTGAGAGAGGGTCAATATCCAGAATGTATAATGAACTCCATAAAATGAATTTTCAAAAACAATTCAATCAATATATGCATAAAAGGATTGAACAGACAATTCTCAGAAGAAGATACACATGCGGCCAATAAGTATATGAAAATATTCAACTTCTGTAACACATAAGATGTAAATTCCAACTATATCAAGAGTACATCTCACCTCAACTTCACGAGTAACATCAAGAACAGAAATTCCATGAATCCTGACAAGAGTTTGGGGATAAAATATTGTTGGTGGGAAGATTAACTAGTGTAATTGCTATGGAAATCAGTGTGAACTCCTCAAAAAACTAAAAATATAAGTGGTATTTGATACAGCTATACATTCCTGGGTATGTTCTGGAAGAACTGAAATCATCACACTACAGTGGTGCATGCATAATCATGTGTATCATGGTGTGATTCACAATAGCTAAGCTGTGTAAACAGCCCAGATGCATGACTAACAAATGAGAACATGTGGGAAAATGAAATATTATTGGGCTATGAAGACAAATGAAATCATTTTAGTAGGACAATGGATGGAACTGGAGACAATTATGGTAGATGTAATAAGCCTGATTCAACTTCTTAGTCTCAGTAGAACATTTTGTGCTTTACATGTATGTGGGCTTCACTCTCAAAGAGATGTTAATGTCACATTCTGTTCAGGACAGTGATTTGGGGAAGCATCTTGGATTATTGGCATTCCATCAACAAAGGAGAGCAGCTAATGGTTTGCAATCATACACTTATAGGTAATTTAAATCAACTGGTCCTTCACATACCCGTGGCAATTATGAATACTGTGGAAAGAGAGATTGTGCAGGAATGTACATGTTCTCTGTAGAGATGGGAAGAGCATCTGAGGAAAGAGGAAGGAATGGAGGGGAAGCAGAGGGATAAAACATAATGAAGACATGATGGGTACGTGTGTGTGGGTGTGTGTGTGTGTGTGAGTGTGTGTGTGTGTGAAAACCCTCAGCTGATATAATCGCTGTGTGACATAAGCATGTATTACTAAACATTACACAAAGAACAGAGTGAGTTCATAGAGCTGACAGAACATAGTATTGTTGGACAAGGTGCTGGCTGAGACTTTAGGCATCTTCTGCTTCTTATAACACTTTCGATACCAGCCTCATGACCTAATGTGTAAGGACAAAGCTTATGGTCACAATCGGCAGGGTGCAATTCCTTCTTCCTATTGTACACACTCTCTTGCACTGTGATGTTTCCAAACATCAATACATTTTGGTGATTAAAATAAACAAGATGATGTGATGAGTAGTTAAAATCATGGGTAAAATACATAACAGAACAACAAACTGTAACATACAATAGGATGTTGTATGGGCATTCTTACTAGAAAGAAAAATAAGGGACAGATAAAGGCCAGAGAGGCAGTTGAGTAAGAGTTCTGGTACAAGACACTAGCTTAGTCACTGGACAGAATACCCAACACCTGCAGCTTGAAGGAAGAGAGGTTCAATTTGGCTCAAGATTCAGTTCGTTCTCTGCTGGCTCCAAGGCAGGAGAGCACAGCATGGCAGGGTTGTGTGGAAGAGGAAAAACTCCTCCCTTCATGGTATCTGGGAATCTGAGAATCAAGGGAGGAGCCAGGAGAAGAGATACAAACTCCTGGGTCATGTCCACAGTGACCTGAATCCTCCAACCAAACTGCCTCCTAATCGCAAGAAGGCTACACTGCCCTGTGCTCTGCACACTTCCCAAGATCCTGTCTCTGACTATTGAGGCTTTCCAAGGACATCTAGAGGAACCCTAACAGCCCCCATGTGGACCCACTTTCTGAGCTAGTCTGGTGATTGAATATTCTGCTCAGAAGGAGCAGCAAGGAGAAAGGCTCTGAGGGAAAGACACGTGGATTGCCAGGAGAGCAGAAACAGGTGGTTTATTTTGAATTATATGTCTTGGGGTCATTTCTGTGAGAAGAAATGAATGACATTTTGTGCTGAGCACAACGAGAAGTCAGTGCCATGCCATGGTCATAGGTATGTGTCTAGATGTCATACTGTGTGCTCAGGGTATGGGGAGAGCTGGGGGATAAGTGTATGGAATAGAGTAGTCAGCAGACGTAGGTGTAGCTGAGGACTGCTCTGGATCTGAGAAAACAAAACCTTGTGTCCTGGAGGCCTGGCACATCAGCACAGCTGGCTTCATATAAGGCATAAGGGAGTGTCCCATGAATCATTCTCTCTGTTCCCCTTTACTCAGTGACTTCTGCATGTAGGCTCTTAGCACATCTACTGATGAAACAAACCAAATATTAGCCTTAGACATATGTGATGGCCCAAGATAACAAGCTGTGGGCAGATGTTTTAAAAATCAGTCTTAAATGTATGTGCCCCTGTGTTCTTACAGAACATAAGTGAATGGGGAGTGATTTCTTTACTCCCAAGTTAAAATTCTAAGGAAGAAAGGTACCAGCATTTCTTACAGGGAAAAGTGGAAATGTTGCATTTCCAATAGCAAGTACTGAACACAATGAATGTTTTAAGTTTGTATATTCCATTAGAGTGTTGCTTTGACAGTTTTTTTATGATTGCATTTAGATTTTCTGCTCTGTATATTTGAGATCAGAGCATTATAAAGATGGTTTTATGGCAATTACTATAACTATTTCTTTTTATATTGAGAATTATTTCACTGGTCATAGGAGATTATAGATGCATGCACATTGTTGTATATCTGAAACTGGAAACATTGAAGATCTGGAAATAAGTTAAAATGGAGAGTCTGTTTCCAAGACCCCTAGCAACTTTCTATTTTTGGGTTTGGAACTTTATTTAAGGATCAGAATTATATGAAACCTGACCCTCTTGCTAACATTCCATCAGAGAGAATAACATGCCTATAGCTCCATGGTGTCTCTAACATTAGTGTCTTCTGGACATTGTTAAAACATATATGAAGCTAAAAGAAACCTTCATACAATAGGATGTGACATATGTAAGTGTAGCAAGTATAGGGTGTGAATTTATTTTACAAAAGTTATAAGTATGCACAGATTTAGAAAATATTATATACAATCAACCCGACAATAATAAGCTGAGCTTATTTAATAAGTTTTGTCTGATCTTCAGGTAGCTGAGTCCCAGTAACTTCATGGGAGAGCTGTAGTCATGAACTAACTGAACTTTCACTGTTCAGCTCATAGTAGGTCCTCAGTACTGTTTAATCTCCTTTATCCATTCTAGATTTTAAACATAAGGCCCCAGGTCCCAATAAATGCATTGTCTTTTGTACAGACACAGCCTTCATGAGGAACACACTGGAATTCTAGGAGGCTCACAGTGCATCTCTTTACATTATAAGTTTATTCAGATTTTCCAGTTTGTTATGCAATTCTGTTTACTCAAAAGCAGAAAAGGCTGGCTTATGATAGTAAAACTGCATCTCCAAAGTATTTCCCTTACCTAAATATAACAAAATCTACCCAGGTCATTAACATCATTCAGACTCAACTTCTGTAAACTGAGTTTGCATTTTGAGAGGAGAAATCACTCTGTGCTGATGGTCCATTCAGTGTCTTAAAATCTTTAAGTAGCAAGTGGTGCCCACATGGTGGCCAGGCAGTGGAAGTAGATCATGTTACTTGTCAGCAGGCACTGCATTAAATTAAAACTATTTCCTAACAAAAGAAGGCTTTCTTTATCTGCCAAAATCACTGAAAAAATTACCAATTACAAGTTGTACCAGTGCCTCAAAGTTCCTGCCTCTGATGACTTAGGTCCAAATTGGAAAACAGCTTTCTCCTCTTTTCTGAAATAGTTGGATACACATTGTTTAGTTAAAACTTCTTCCTTCAGTATTTCCTTGTTCAAGTAAAAGCAGAGTAAGATGCTTCTAACTCCATGCCTCAGGTTCTACTGATGGGAAGTAGAAGGACCAATTGCTATATTTTAGATGCAGAATATTATATCATCAGCCTGTTGATAGCCCCTTTTTTTCTAATTGATCCCCAGTGTCCAATTCCACAGGGACCAATCCTCATCACTGGACTGGAATATTTTGGAGAAAAGCCATGTCAGAATTTAGAGCCACTAGCCAATGTAATCAACTCTGCTGCATTCAACAGCTACCAAGAATCAGACTAAGGAGAAATGACTTTGATTATTGCAGAACAAGATTGAAGGATTAGAGTGATGATAGATGTTCATTGAAATCTCCACAGTTTGTAACTGATCTAAGTATTAAAGAGTCTGGGATCACTTCAGCTAAATACAAGAGGATCTAGTGAGGAAGTTTACTCTGTGCTGCCTAGTCAGTTTCTAGAGAAATTCATTGAGACCTAAATTTAATTAGACTTTGACAAAATGCTTTCTTCTATTTGTGGAGGGGTACTCAATTAACTTATGAAAATGTTATTCTAGTCAACAATTCTATTGTACTGAAGAGTTGAGATTTTGTGATAAAATGAGTAGTTAATTAGACTTAAAAAGAAGTGTCTAACCCATTAAAATCAGCACTAAGAATCTGATTTGGTAAATTAGTGAAAATATTAGTTTGTGCCCAACTCTTTACAGCTGAACTAATAGGCCAGATGCTGTAGGAGCAAGTTGGGAGAAAGTGTGCCAAAGTTTTGTGTATTCTCTTTTGCAGGAGCAGTAATGAGTAGATCTTGGGATCAATGTTTGTCCCATTAAGTCCAAATATTGGACAACCAGAGACATATATCTTGAAGTTATTTTTCATATTTATTTCTGTATTGTGTTACAAATCCCTTTTACATCACAGAAATATCCAACACTCAAAATTTAAAAGAGGAGAGGCTTATTTGACTCTCAATTTCCAATGAACTCAGTCCATGATCAGCTAGATATAAGGCAGAAATGCATATTTCAAGGGGATGGCAGAGGAAAGCTGTTCAAATGATGGCAGCCAAGAGGCAGGAAGGGAGAAGGGAGGAGCCCTAAGTGAATCCACCCTTCCAGGTCCTTGTCCCAGTGACCATGTCCACACAGACCCCACAGGCTGAGGGCACATTCACCCATGAAAACATCACCAAATTAGTCATCTGTTGCATATTATTCCTCCATAAACGAATTGCCTTCCCAAGCCCCATCTCTGACTGCGAGACTTCTGGAGAACATTTTATCTAAACTATGGCAGTTGTGATATTTTGTCATGGGATGAGAGGGCAAAATATGATCTAATGTGATTCCTCAAAATAAACAGTAAAAATGCATATAATGGAAACATGATGAAGTAAACTCTTGACAAATAAGGTCTATTTTATTAGTTGTATAATTTTATTGTTTGAAGCAAAACATTTTTTTCTTAAAATCTTTTATTGGTACATTTTATTTATACATCACATTTACATTTCTCATTGGGAACTTGTACCTTTACATGATGCATCTTGGTTCTTACTTTTTCCCCATTCCTAGCCCTCCCTTCATCCACTCCACCCTTCCCTATTTACAAAGGCTTTATTTCCATTTTTTCCATTTCTCATCATTTTTCCTTTACCTTCTTTCCTTTCCCCTGACCCCCCAACTACCCCTACCCCTTTGGACCTTTTCTTCCTATTTTGCATTATCGATTAATCATTCTAAATATTGGTAAATTTTAGGTATACAATATAATGACATTCCTCATAGGAAATTTGCACCTTTACATAATCTCTCTTGATTCTTGTTTTTCACACTTGCCCAGCCCTCCCTTTAACTCATGCATCCCTTCCTATTTACAAAGGTTTTATTCCTATTTTTTCATTTTCTTATATTAATTCCATTCCCTTCTTTCCATTCCCTATCCCTCCCACTTCCTTCCCTTTTGCCCATTTTCTTCCTATTTCACATTATCTATTATATATTTTAGTCCTTATTTACACTTTCAGTTTCTCACACCAAAGAAACTATTCGGTATTTATACATGTGTGTCCTATTTATTTCACTTAAGAGAATCACCTCAATATGCATCCATTTAGCAAAAATGTCTCTAATTTCTCATTTTTTACAGCTGAGTACTACTCCATTTTATTTTAAAAAACACATTTTATTTATCCAGTATCCAGTTGATGGGCATTTGGGCTGTTTCCAAGTTTTAGCAATCACAAAATGTGCCTCTATGAAACATGGGTGCACATATATCACTGTGGTATGAATCTTTTAATTCTTTGGGGGAAGATCCACAGCAGGGGAATAGCAGGGTCAAATGGGACTTCCAGTCCTAGTTCTTTGAGGTGTCTCCATACTGATTTCCACAGTGGTTGCACCAGACTACACTCCCACCAGCAGTGGAGCAGGGTTCCTCTTTCCCCCACAGGCCTGCCAGCATTTATTTTTGGTTGATTTCATGATAGCAGCCATTCTTTCTGGAGTGAAGGGAAATCTCAGTGTTGTTTTCATTTGCAACTCATGAATGAACAGTGATGTTCAACATTTTTTCATGTATTTATTTGCTATTTCTACTTCTTTGTCTGAGAAATGTCTGTTCATTTCAGATGCCCATTTTAGGATTGAGTCTTTAAATTTGGGAGGTCTGATCATTTTAAGTTCTTTATAGATTCGAGATAGTAGACCTCTGTCTTAGGAAAAGCAGGTGAAGATTTTTTCCCACATTGTGAGTTATCTCTTCACACTGCTGGTGGTTTCTCTTGCTGTGCAGAAGC
>NW_004624881.1:184846-202568 GCF_000247695.1 Heterocephalus glaber | reverse complement strand
ATATGTGTATATATATATATACACACACTTGTATATGTAGATATATGTATATATACATATATATGTATATATATGTATATATATATATATATATATATTTTATGAGGTGTTTGACCAGCTCATTTTTCCATTTTTGACTGAGTGGTTCATTTTTTTCTGTTTTTGAGTTCTTTCTGTATTCTTGTTCATCTTTGGTCAGATTACTAACTGGCAGAAGTTTCTCCTGTTCTATATGGTGCCTCTTCACTCTATTAATTATTTCTTCTGCTATGCTGTGGTTTTCTAACTTGATATATTCACATTGGCCAATTTTTTCTATTATTTTGTGAGCTATTGGAGTTCTGTTCAGGAAACCATTGCTTATACCAATATCTTGAAATATTTTCCTTTACTTGTTTCAAAATGTCAGGTCTTAAATTGATAACTATGATTCATTTTCTCTAAATTTTTGTACAAGTTCAAGTGATGGGACTTATTTCAATCTTGTGCAGGCAGATGTCTGTTTTACCAGCACCACTTGGTGAAAAGACTCTCTTTTCTGTAATGTAGGTTTAAGCTTCTTTGTGGAGAAACTGAGGGCTAGAGATGTGTAGGGTTATTCATGTCCTCCATTCTATTCTCCTGGCCTAAATATCTATTCACATCCAAACATCATGTTATTCTTATTACACTAGTTATAAAGTATAATTTAAATCCTTTGGCTCTTCTCGATAACTTATGCTTCTACATGAATTTTGGGATAATTTTTCTACTGCTGTGAACAATTTTTTTGGTATTTTGATGAACATTACATTGAATCTGTACACCATGTGTACAGGGCAAGTTACAGCATTCTCAAAAGTTAAATTTATGCACAAGACTCTGAAGTCTTAGAATAAAACCAAACTACAAGAGAATAGTGATAAATTTATGCCAATATTTTGAAATTATTCTGTGTCAATACAAGTATGAATATTTTTACAGCAATAGTAATGAAGTTATAAACATGTATTGCATGTAGAACATTATAATATATTAATATTTTTGTAAAATTTGCATTACTTTTATTTCATGATAAATATATTAATAATTACTATAGTAGTGTGTACCAATTAACTTATGTTAACAATAGTTTTTTTTAGTACTGGGAATCGAACTCAGGACCTTGCGCTTGAAAGGCAGGCAGTAGAATGACTGAGCTAAATCCTAGATCCTGTTAACAATAGTTTTTAAGGTGTCACTAAAGATTTTAAGTCACACAGATGCATCCTACCATGTTTCTATCAGACGTCATTCTTACATAGTGTTCAGCTAAGCAAAAAAAAAGAGAAGTAAAGAAGAAAAGTAGGGCCTGCAGAATCATTTCTTCTTGGAAGGGAATATCCCAAACACTCTCTCCATGCCCTTGCAGAACCTCCTTGTTCCTCAGGCTGTAGATAATGGGGTTCAGCATAGGGGTGAGGATGGTGTAGAAGATGGCCAGGATCTTGGCCAGGAGTGGAGAATCCTGGGCCAGAGATAAGTGTAGACAAAAGAAGCATAGTAAAAGGTCACCACCATTAAATATGTGGAACATATGGTGAAGGCCTTTTTGCTTCCCTCTTTGGAGAACATGTGGAAGACAGCAAAAAGGATCCATCCGTACGAAGCAGTGATGCCAAGGAAAAGGAGGAGGAGGAACAGGCTGGTGCTCACAAAAACCATGTACTCATAGACCCAGGTGTCCACACAGGCCAGGGGCAGCATGGCTGGGACATCGCCCAGAAGTGATTGATGACCCTGGATCTGCAGTAGGGAAGATGGAGGGGGTAGACTGTGTGTCCCAGGGAGTTGATGGGGCCCAGTATCCAAGATGCTGCAATCATCTTTGCACACATCCTTTTCTCATGTGGGTGGGGTAATGGAGGGGGTGGCAGATGCCCACGAATCGGTCATAAGCCATGGAGGCCAGGAGTGGCCCTTCTGAGGATGCCATGGTCAGGAAGAAGAAACTCTGTACCCCACACCCCAGCAAGGAGATGCTCTTCTGGCCAGATAGGAAGTTGACCACCATTTGGGGGACAGTGGTAGAGATGTACAACAGGTCCATGAGGGAGAGCTGGCTGAGGAGAAGGTACATGGGCATGTGCAGCCGAACATCCACATGTATGAGGTGAATAATGGCCAAATTACCCACAGAATCAAGGCAAAACACCAAGATGATAAGCAAGAAGAGAAGTAGGCCAGTCTGATTATGAGGAAACAGCCCTAACAAAATAAAATCATTTGAAGTTTGGTTCCATTTACCCATGAAAATATTCTTCATTAAATTCCTTGAAAGAAAAATAAAAATACAACCACTAAGCATAATTAAGAAATGATACAGAAGAATATAATTAAAAAGAATGTATTTTCCTAATGCATGAGTAGAATGTATTGATTTTTCCTCCAACACTATGCCATTTGTTAATTTGAACTTAATATCTGAATTGAAGGTTTGTTTTCTGATTGTTTCTCTTAACTGTCAGAAAAAAAAATATATATATATATATATGTATATTATAAAGCCTAGAACCATGGGCAGTAATCATCAGTTACAGACCTTCCTTCCTTCCTGGATGACTCTTGGCTAAGTCACTACTTAGGATCACTACTAAGTCACAGAGATTGAGGAATGAGAATCCTTCATCAAGTCAATTCAGCACAGCATTTCTACAATAGCAACTCATGTGTGTGACTCAGAATCTTTCAGTGTACAGAAATTCTGAGGTGTCAGTATCTTGTTCCCGTTTACTTTTAAAAATTCCTTTTGTTCCCCATTCACATGACCAGAGCTTGATAAATCTTGATCCTCTCGTAGATTTTCTACCTTTCACATTCTTTAAAGACTTTCTTCTGACCTTCGTGAAGTGTGTGAAATGTGTCCACCAACAAATTCTGTCCTTGATCTGTCAATGTATTTTATGTCCTATAAGATCAGCCCTACTTTTAGCATATTATTTCAATATGCTGTCATTCCTAATGATGTTTCTATTTTCGAAGCCCTAAAAATCGCAAATTTATTTGCATAGATTTTCATGCACATTTATCTTTTTTTATGTAAGAAATTTATACCTGATGAGGGTGATAAATTTCATACCATGTATTTTTCTTCATTTTTTCACAGCTCCAAACTATATCTACTATAATGGTGGAAATATGACATGGACATGTGGATTAAATAAAACACTGACCCATCTTTTCATATCTATTTATATAGGAATCTCAGAGACCCATAACATGTGTGTGCTATTCTTTCCATGACTTCAGTTGTTATCATCCTTCCACAGCACAGATTGTGCAAATTTTAGCATAAATAGGTTCTTTTCCCAAGTGGCAAGAGTGCTATTCATTCATGGAAAGAAAAATTTTCTGAATTACAGTTAGGGCTGGAACCAGATTGGAACCTGTGTGGTGGCTTAAGTTTCTAGTATTTATAGCAATTGCTGGGTGAATGCATTCCGTTCCACTTGTGTGATTGCTATGCTTCTGCAAAGATCATGCCTGATTCCCTATGTCTGACCTGGTCTCCACCTATGGACATGGGAGCACTGTGCCTGTCCTACTTGGCACACATCTGCATATGTGGAGGCAGGACTCGGGCACAAAACAAAGTTGCTCAACTAGAAAGGGAAGGGTGAGCAGTAGCACAATCTTATCTTGACGCATAATTCTCCTACTCAGATCTAATTAGTTAAATTGAAACAAAATAATCATTAATAATTTAGAGTAAAGTAAAAAAAAGAAAAAATGAATACATTTCTCTTCCTGGATAATTTTTCCCCTTTCTATGCCCTGGGTTTTCTTGGGAACTTTTGTCTGTAACAAAATTCCTGGTAACCTCTCTTTCTCCTGCTCCCATCTCAACACTGGCGATCCTTTCACTTACTCCCCATGCATGCACTAGCCCTTGCTGCCTGGGTTTGACTTCTCCTCTGATCCCACCTGAGTCTGAGGTTTCATACTGTCTAAACATATGCTCTGCTCTCCAGAGGAAAAATGGATGCCACCCACATCCTGCCCAAGACATTGATTTAGGGAGGAATTGGACATTAATGATTTTTCAACAGGATAAAAAGGGCAAGAATAGTTTGTTCCAATTACATATTTGTAGTAATGTGAATCAGCTGTTACTTCATATATCTTTGCTAATCATGCACCCATGTATGAAAGAAAGCACCAAAGGAAAATGGAGATGCATCTTTATTGTTGTTTAATACAAAGAGCACCACCACTGAAAAGCACATGATCAGAGAGCTGACAGGAACATGATTCCATGGGACATCTAAGGTAGCTGAGGTCATAGGCATCCTCTGCTTCCTACTACATTTTGGAAATAAAACTCATGACCTGGTGTATAAAGATAAAACATAGGAGCACCATCATCATGACACATTTATCCCTTCAAAATGTATTCAGTGTTTGTTTCATTGTAGCTCTACTAGCTATTAACACACTGTATAACTAATGCACAAGTGCATATGATGGGCTGGTAAAATTTAGTGGGAAACTCAGAAGGTACAACAAAATGTTCACATGTACAGCCTGATGTTTTGTGGTCATTAGGACCACAAAGGAGACTGAGGGTAGGGGCAGGGAAATGTTGGAGGAAGTCTCCCTAATGGCCATTGTGTGGCAATGCTTCTGAGTCTGAGTCAGTTTATGACACATTCTACTCATGGAGAACAGCAAGAAGGAAGTCATGGAGAGCTTTTCTGGGCATGAGGACAACAGCAATGAGATGAGGAGAGTGTGTTTATAAAGCACAAGGCAGAAGTGCTTTGTGTGGGAGGAAGTAAGGCCTTTGAACTTGACCCAGGTATGATGAGAAGGCAATGGTGTGCCATGGTCCTGGGCCTGTTTTCAGACCTAAAACAGGATGCTCATCTCATGGGGCAGGATTGATAAGGGGTGCATGGAGAGCAGTACTCAACAGAAAGAAAGAGCAGCTGGAGATCACTCTGGATTAAAAGGAAAAAATGGCCATGCATCCCAGGCCCCTAACCCCAAGGTCTGTGCACATCAGCACAGCTGGATTCCCATGAGGCAAGGGTGGTATCCCGTGATCCTTCTCTCTGTTCTCCCTTACACAGTGACTCCTGCATGAGAAGCTCACAACAAATCTACTGATGAAGCAAACCAAATGTTAGCCTTAGGAAAACATAGTCTGATGGTGTAAACTCACAAGCCATGACAGCACAGGTTCAGAAATCAAACTTGAGCATAATTGCTCTGAAATTGAGGATTTAGGATTTGGGTAATTTCTATATTTCCTTCTTTGATATCGATTTAAATTCAAACAATAGAGTGTTCCAGCAGTTCTTGCCAGAGGTGCATTTCCGATAACAAACGTGAACATGGAGTGTTTTGAGTTAATGAACTCTATGGGATGCTCATCTTGTAGGAAGATAAATGTTTGCATTTACATTTTCTGCAGCATAGGTTAGAACTTAGAGCATGGAAAAGATGGACTGACAGCAGTAACTACAGCTACTTCATTCCCTATACTGAAAATGGTCATTCTGTCAGGCAAGGCAAGGTAATACATCACTGATTGCAAGATCCTATACATCTGGGATATTGGAGTGAGAATTAAGAGTCTATTCCACTGATGCCCAGCAGCTTTCTTCTCTATGAATGGGAGCTTATTTAATGAAGCAGGAATATACAAAACATAACTCTCTTGGTTAGATTATAACTTGGAGAATATTGCTTCCATGGATAAAATCAGTTTAAGATTGATATCTCCTTTGATTCTCATAAAAGACATTGTTAAAACACATAGAGTTTAAAAATAACACTCCTTTGAGAGAATTCAATACACCTAAGTGTAGCAAGTACAGGGTGCTTAATTTAATTTGCACAAGTTACTATTAGTCCATATGCAACTTTAAAAGTATTAGAGATAATGATCCCATGATCAATAAGCAATAGTTGAGCTTCATCTATCCCAATCCGAACAACACCAAAGGGCAGCACAGAGCAGATCCTCAGTAAGGTCAATCACCTTTGTCCAATCATATTTATAGATTAGAAATCATGAGGCCCCAGAGAAAGTCATTATCTTAACTAAAGAAACAACTCTCCAAAATAGCACACTGCAGCTCTCTAAAAGTTTCACGCTACTTCCTGGCACAGTTTAAGTTCACACAGCATTTTCAATTTGTTGTGAGATTCCCAATTCTCTATGCCACAGAAAGGGGTTCCTTAAGGTAGGAAAACCACATCTCCAAAATATCCCCCTTAGTTAAAGCTGACCCAGGGCCACTCATGTCAGTAATGGAATTTGGACTCACCTTGTCTGAATTCAGTTTATATTTTGAGAGACGTAAGATCACCATTACCTGCTGAGAATCTGTGGAAATTCTCTAAAATTTTCAGACAAAAACTGCCCATGTAGACTGTGCAACAAGGTTGTGTCACTTGTCAGCCCAACATGCATAAAAATTCAACTCCACTGCTGACAGGAGAAGCTGTTCTTCACCTCCCCACTCACTAGAAAGTTCTCAAGTGTAAGCTGTGAGATGCATTCCTCACTGCTCCTATAATAGCTCTCTTCACATTGAAGCCAGAAAACAACTCTGCCTTCTCTTGTAACATATTGCACATATATGTCTTAACTAAAGCATCTTTCACTATTATCTGGTTTGAGGGAAAAGTGAGTATGACATTTCACACTTCACTCCCTCAGGTTCTACTGATGGAAAACAGAAGGACAAGTTGGTATATTTTATATGTTCAACCTCATATCATCAAGCCTGAGATATTCCTCTCTTTTCTCTAATTGATCCCCAATGCCCATGTCCAAAGGGACAAAATTTTGGTCATTTCACTTAGCTTTGCCAATTTGGAGATAACTAGATTCTAGATTAAGAGCAAATTAACCACATCAACCAAATTTATTCTAACAAATTCTTCTCTATTTACCTGTCAACCAGAATTAGGCTAAAGAGGGATGCTTTTGATTTTATAGAGTATGATTTTATAAGTAATGTTAGGTAATGTTTTTGAAATCCCCTCAATTTGTAAATTTAATGCCTAAGAATTAATGAAATTCTGGAGTCACTTATACATGTTCTGCAGATTAGAGCATAACTAGTACAAGGACCATTTCTTCTCTACTGTTATCAAATTTTCAAGGAGAATTAATAGTTGCTAAAATACATTATGCAAAAAAACCACCTCCTTCTTTTTCTCAAGGGCTACCTGACCTCTCCCAAGTTAATCCAGTCAGCAATTCTGCTGCAGGGAAAACTTTACTCAAATGAGTTGATCAGTGAGAAGACTCTAGCCTCCCAGATACACCTTGAGGTGCCCCTCAGTTGTCAGAATCTATTGAGATATTAGTTGGTTGCTAAGTTTTTATAAATGGCCCAATTTGAGGGAGACTCTAGGAACTATTTAGGAGCAGGCAGGCCAAATATTTATAACATGTTTGTTGGAGACACTAAATTTGTAAACATTAAGAACTCTAGTGACACCATTTGATGTATGCTGGTAAAGCCATTTTGGATACTTATCTGTGGCCTGTGGTCTTTTGTCATAGGAAGAAATGACAGAATACTAACTGATGAGATTTTATTCAAGGACTGTAGAGAACAGGGAAAGCAGACATTACTAGAACCTCTGCAGTAAGTCCTCATCTCTTGAGAGTCACATCAGCACAAGGTGAATTAGTTTATTAGACAGAAAAGATAGAAAAAATGAGACTTGGAGAAAAAGCTGAGCCTTGGGCATGATCAGTGCTGCTCTGGGCAGCAAAGATAAAAGCCCTGAGCTTGCCACACCTTCATTTGATACATCAGGAGAAATAAATGTAACAGATGAATCAGGGACTCAGGGCAGAGAGTTCAGTACACTGGGAGAGAAACAAATGTAAAAGATCAGTCAGGGGGCAGTGGTGGCAGCAGGGGCAAAAATCCTAGAACAATGAAGAACTACACAGATGAAGATTTTGTTCTCCCACGATGTCTTCAGCTGCTGTAATCTTGTCCTGTAGGCTCACAGGATCACTAGAACATTGAGGTCCTATCTATGACCAGAGGTGAATGTGGAGTTATATTTCCACATGGCTTAGCTGACCTGTAGGCAGGAAAACTAGGCCCTAATCATGATTTAATTGTGAATTTTTTTTCTCAAAAATCATGTAGAATTGCTCCCAACAAAGGACAATGACCTACACTTCCTATACCCAAGGCATATGTCACCAGTGGGGCACATTCTGTCCCAAAGCCTATGTTCTTCCATCACCAGTATAAGAAATGAAAGCTGAATTAAGAGCTTCAAATGCATAATTAATCAAGAAGAAAGAAATAGAAGAAAGAAGTCAAGCAAATTAAAAATAAACAGAATTGAAGAAAAAGAGGATGCCTGAAGAAATGTAAATACCAAATAGTTTCTCTAGTATGAGAAACTGAAAGTGTAAAAAGGGTTAAAATGAATAAAATGAATACTTGATAATTTGAAATAGGAAGAAAAGTCCAAAGGGGTAGGCGTAATGGGAGTGGAAGGGGAAAGGAAAGAAGGGAAAGGAAATATTATGAGAAAAGAAAGAAAATGGAAATTAAGTCTATGTAAATAGGAAAGGGTGGGGGGTGAAGGGCACACAGGTAATGGGGAAAAATAAGAACCAAGATACATCATGCACAGGTACAAGCACCCAATGATAAATGTAAATGTCTTGTATACCTAAAATGTACCAATAAAAGAACTTAAGAATTGAAAAAGAAAGAAAGAAATGTATGGTTTTCAAAAGAAAAATAAGTTTAAGCTGGGTGTGTTACACAGAAGTCCCTTTACTTATAAGTAGATAATTATCAGAGACGTTATGGTGAACTTTAAAGGGAGCCCGAGCCATTCAGAGTGCACCAGCTTTCCTCTGGTATGAGAAATCCAAAGTTTAAATAAAGAGCAAAAAAGGGGCTGATGATTTAGCTCAGTGGTTCTGCCACCTGCCTCGCAAGCGCAAGGACCCAAGTTTGATCCCTGATACCAAATAAATAAATAAATAAATAAATAGCAAAATAAAAGACAAATAATAGGAAACAAGGAAATACAGATCTCTTGGAAATGAGGAGGAAACCAAATGAAGGGGGGAAGGGAGGAGGGAGAGGGGGAGAGCGGTGAAAGGGAAATAAAACGCATTAAGGTGTATTATGTACATGTAACAACATGCAAGCATTGATTTAATCATTCCTACAAACATGTAATCAAAAGTTAAAATGTGCACACTCAAATATATTAGTTTTAATGTAGAGATAAAAATAATAACAACCAAACCAAGGTGACTACAGTTGTATAACAATGGTGTCTTTATGGACAAGACTCAGTTTCTCTTGCCATCTTCTGTAGCACAGAACCTAGGAAAACTCATCAGTGATGTGCCAAGTCTGCTTGGGTCTGATGTTCTTGTTGAACCAAAGACATGACAACACTGGCATCTTTGCCCAGGGTTGAAAGAGCTTAGTCTCCATCTCAATGAGTAATCAGCATGGTTACTATACAGTGACATATCAGAAACTTCTACCAAGGAATTCACAGAACAGGTATCCAATGGACCACATGCTCTGTTGTTGTCATTACTTCATAAGAAAGATTATTTTTCCCAAATTTGATACTCAGTGATTTCAAGCATAATTTGTTGTTGTTATTGTTATTGTTGTTGTTGTTTTGATACCAGAGATAGAACTCGGGACCTTGTGCTTGAGAGGCAGGCAGTGGAACAACTGAGCTAAATCCCTGGCCCTCAACTATAACTTTTATTACATACCACTTTGTCCATTATATGGAGATATTTTTAAATGTAAATTCATTTCTCATGTATGATACTTTTAAGATTACACGACATTGTTATAGCTGCATTTGCTCATGTAAGGGCAAATCCCTTAACAGCACTGGCATCAGGATGAGTGTGGAGAATTTCTGTGCCTCTTAGAATGTTCTCACATCCCTAAGGATAGCAGCAGTGTGAAGAGAGCAGCAAACTGGTTGCTTGGGGAAGTATTTCAGAGTAATAAGGTAGACATTGTTTTCTACAGGCTAGTATTATTGCACCAAATTTCTACACTAGTTGAAAGACATCTGTCTTGCATTGAAGTCATTTTACATGACTGTATCCACTGGAATATTTTAATCCCATTTTTTAAAATTCAAGAGAAACAAAGAAAGCTCACAGGATCCATGAGGAAATGTCAAAGAGCAAAGTACAGATTCTTGGGATTCAAGGTAAAGTAGAAAGAGGCAAAAAGATACATAAATTATCCAAAAAATGTAACAGAAAATATTTGAAACTTAGAGAAAGATAAATACCATAGTACAAGAAAGTCAAAGCCACTAATCCTTCAACTCAGAAAGGTCATCAGAAGACATGTTCCAAGCACACTCTCAAGGGGCAAAGAATGGTATCTGAAAACAAGAGAGGAAAAACATCTTAACTTTTACCACAAAGAAAGAAAATAAACACAAATACTTTACACTTCAACTTCATTACACTACATTTCTAATAATTTATGTTCAGGAATTTTTTTGTGGCCTATCCCTTGACCAGTTGTTATGAGGTACTGCTAAAAACATGGGTATGCATGCATCACTGTGACATGAAGCCTGGAATTCTTTCAGGAAGATACATAGATGGGAAATAGCTAGGTCAGATGGAATTTTTTTGTTGTTTTTCTCTTTGGTACCAGGGATTGAACTCAGGACCTTGCATCAAATAGAATTTTTATTTTTAATTTTTTGGTGAATTTCCATACTGATTCCTATAGTAGCTGTCCTAGTTTATATTTCCAACAACAAAAAAGTGTTCCTTTTTCCCCATAGTCTTGCCAGCATTTGCTATTACTTGATTTCTTGATGATGGACATTCTTTTCAGAGTGAGATGGAATCTCAGTGTTGTTTTAATTTTTATTTTTGCAAATGGCCAAGGATGTTGAAAATTTTTTCACATATTTATAAGGCATTTGTACTTTGTCATCTGAGATGGGCATTTCAGATGCCTATTGTTTAATTCAATATTTTATTTTGAGGGATTTAATTTTTTGAATTATTTACATGTTTAAGATATTAGTTCTTTGCCTGAAGAGTAGCTTGTGAAATTTTTCCTATTCTATAGGTTGTTTCTTCACTCTGTTAGTGGTCTCCTTTGCTATGCTGAAGAATTTCTTTAATTTAATATGATCATACACTTTGATTCTGGGTATTATTGCTTATGCAACTGAGGTTCCAATGAGAAAATTTTTGCCTATGCCTATATCTTCAAGAGTTTTACTTATTTTGTCTTCCAGCTGATTAATCATTTCTGTTTTAATATTTATATCTTCAATTCAGTTTTATTTGATTTTAGTGCACAGCCAGTATGCCTGGAGTTATTTTTGCATCCTCTATTCTGTTCCACTGACCATAAGATTTTTTAAATTTTGTTTTGTTTTATTTTGTTTTTATCATTACCAATACTACTCTGTTCTTATCATTGTAGTTTTGTAGTATAACCTGAAGCCTGAGTTTGTGATTTCCCCTGCCTTGCCTTTGTTGCTCAGAATTGTTATTGCTCTTCTAGGTCTCCTCTGGTTTCATATGAATTTTGGGACTTCTTTCTTGAGGTCTGTCAGGGGTGTGATTGACATTTTTATTGGGATTGCATTAAACCTGTGTAAAAGTTTAGGGAGTGTGGCCAGTTTGCTGTATTGGGTGTGCCTATCCAGGAGCAGAGCTCATCCTCCCACTTTCTGACATCCTCTTCCATTCACTTTTTCAAAGTGAAGTAGTTTTTATTATAGAAAGTTTTCACTTCCTTGGATAGGTTAATTCCTAAGTATTGGGTTTTTTTATGCTAATATGAAGTGTGTTGCTTCCCTAATTTCACTCATTGTAAAATTTTTATTGGTGTACAGGAACACTGTTGATTTTTTCTTTCTTTTTATTATTTTAGTATATTAATACCTGCATGCAGTATATAATGTTTACAATCCTAGTGGAAGGTGGGTACATGTGGATAACACATCTTAATTCTCCTTTTCATCCTTTTCCTTCAGCTCCCTCTCTTCTCCAAACACACTTTGATCTTCTTCCTTTTACTTTTTATACATGTTTATAGTACCTAATGTCTACATTCCTTGTGTGGAATCAGTACATGTTCATGACATATCCCAGTTCCATATTTTAATCCATTTTCCTTCCCCTTCAGGAGCACTCTTGATTTTTGTGTGTTGAGTTTGTAACCTGCTACACTAATGAATTTTTTAATTACTTCTAGGAGTCTTTTGGTAATGTTTTGGGTGTCTTCTATGCAGCAGATCATGTCATCTGAAAGTAATAATAATTAAAGCCTTCCTTTTCTATCTGCATCCTTTTTATTTCTTTCTTTTGTCTAGTTGTTCTTAGTAATGTGTCAAGAACTATATTGAACAGGAGTAGTGACAGCAGACATCCTTGTGTTGTTCTTGTTCTTGATTTTACAGGAAAACCTTTCAGCTTCTCTTCATTTAGTATGATGTTGGCTGTTGGTTTGTATAGAAGACTTTTATTACACTGAGATAAAGAACTTACATTCCTATTTTCTGCAGTTTTTTAAATCATGAATGGATGGATGTTGGGTTTTGTTAAAGACTTTCTTTACATCCATCGGGATGATCATGTGATTGTTGTCCCTGCTTCTGTTTATCTGCTGTGTTAGGATTATTGATTTGCATATGTTCAAGCATCCGTGCATCCCTGCAATGAATCCTACTTGGTCATGAGGTATGATCTTTCTGATGATTTCCTGCATTCTGTTTGACAGTATATTTTTGAGGATTTTTACATGTATGTTAATTAAAGAGATTAGCATGTACTTCAGGTTTTTGGTTGTGTCCTTTTCTGGTTTTGGAATCATGGTAATGCTTGCTTCCAGGAATGATTTCAGGAGAACTGTTCCCTTTTGATTTCATAAAATTATTTGAGGAGCATTAGTATTATATCTTATTAAAAATTGTTGTAGCATTTGGCAGAGAGTCTATTTGGACTTGGGCTTTTCTGATTTGGCAGGATTTTTTTATTCTTGAATATCATTGACTGATATTGGATTATTCAAGATATTAATATCATCTTGATTCAGTTTTGTTAGTTCATACCTATCTAGGAATCTATCCATGTCTTCTAAAATTTTGACTTTATTTACTTTCTCAAAATAGAAGCCAATGATTTGGATTTTGGAAGAATCTGATATGATTTTGATTTTTCATTTATAATTGTGTTGATCTGGGATTTTTCTTTCCTTACTTGGTAAGATTGGCTAAAACTTTTTCTACTTTGTTTATTCATTCAAAGAACCAACTCTTCCATTCACTGATTGTTTGATTTACTTTTTTAGTCTCAATTTCATTAATTGCTGCTCTGATCTTTATCATTTTCTTTCTTGTACAAGATTTGGGTTTGGATTGATCTTGTTATCTAGGATATTGTATTGCATAATTGGGTTATTTATTTGAGCTTCCTCTGTTTTTCTGTTGTGGGAATTCACTCCTATAAACTTCCCGCTTAAAACTGCTTTCATTGTGTCCCATAAGTTCCTATATGTCGTATTGGCATTTTTGTTTGCAGGAACTGACTAATGTCTTCTTTAATTACATCTGTGACTCATTGACTATTCCAGAAGGTATTGTTTAATTTCCATGTGTTTGCATATTTTCTGTGGTTTCTTTTGCTAATAATTTCTATCTTCACTGCTCTATGATGTCACTATATATATGAGATAATATTGATTCTTTTGAATTTACTTCTGTATGCTTTATGGGCTACTAAATTTTGTATTTTGGAGAAAGTCTCATGTACTGGTGAGAAAGAGTGTGTATTATTTTGCTATTGTATGGGACACTCTGTAGATATTTATTAGGTCCATTTGTTTGAAGATTTAGTTTAAATTTTGATAATTTTTGTTGCCTTTTCATTGGCATAATCTGTCCACTTGTGACCATGGGGTACTGAGGTCCCTCATTACAACTCCACTGGTGTATGTCTGATTTTTCATGTCTATTAGTATTGTTTTATGAAGCTGGGGATGCCAGTATTTGGTGTATATGTTTATAGTTGTTATCTCTTCTTGTGAAATTGTTCCCTTATCCAATATGTAATGGCCTTCTTTGTCTCTTCTGATCAGTCTTGAAAGAAATGAAAGTAATGAAATGCACTTTGTTTGAAATTAAAAACCTACTGCTACTTTTTTTCCTGGTTCCCATTAAATGGAATATTTTTTACTCTTTGATTTTTAATCTGTGGGCTCATCTAATAATTAAATGTGTTTCTTTTATACTGTATATTGTTGAAGTTTTCTTCTTGATGAATTCTGTCATTTTGTGTCTTGATTGGGAAATTGAGACCATTCACACTGAGAGTTATTACAGAGAGGTACTGACTATTTCTGTCATGTTGTCAATTTCTCATTGCTGATTACCTTATATTATTTTCCTTTAGTTTAACTGCTCATCCCAGCAGGTGTTTACATTCTTTTTTACTTGTTTGCCATGTTAGCCTCATTGTCTCTTTTGGGAAATCCTTTAGCATTTTTTGCAATGTTGATTTGGTGATCATGAATTTCTTGAGGTACTACTTGTCATGAAAATAACTTATTTCTCTACAAATTTGGAATGAAAGTTTTATATGATACATAAATTGCCATAAGAAGTTGTGGTCTTTAGGACTTGAAACACTTTACTCCAAGGCCTCCTGGCCTTAAGTTCTGTGTAAGAAAGTGAGCAGCACAACCTGTTACATTTCTGGAATAAAATGTTTTGTGGAGAAAAATAACATGGAGGCAAGGCAAGGGCCTGGCTTACTGTGTAGTATCACTCTATCAGTAGGTGGGTAGGAAGCAGGTGGGTTCATTCACCCCCTCTAGGTAGCCCAGGGATGTTCTGTGTAAGATGTGCGCATGGAGAGAAGGGGGAGTCACTGCCAATCTGCCAGGGGCTGTGCCCTGAGGATCCTGGCAGGAGCTGTGACCTTCAGTAGAGACTCAGCCAACTCAGAGTGGAGGGACAGGACCTATGCTGTCCTCATCTGCTTTTTGCTCTTGGCAGAAGAACTTCTAGGTAGAAGGATCCCCTGAAGGCTTGCAGACTAAGAATGAAATGTGAATAATGTGAAAGTGATTCTTTAATAGCAAACACCATTATCCCATGTAATAGAAACAGCAAGTTTCTCCTTACAGACATGTGACTCCCATTTGGATACTAAAGCTTTGTGGTCTATTTAGAAGTCACATAGTATTCACCTCCAGCTTTGTTCTTTCAAGTAATTTTTGTGTATTTGATTTCTTTTGGGGTTCCATATGAATTTTAGGACTTTTGTTTCTCTATTTTTGTGAAAAATATCACTGAGCTTGGTGTATTCTAGAAGAATTTAATAAAAGCATTTTGTAAATGGATGCAACACCATTTTCAGTGCTCTTTGGCATTGAGAGAGATCCAATTGTTTGGGTTCAGGTAAAGGAACAGCAGTGGCAGTCTAGGCTAATTGTAATGCCACATGGATTCTGGCTGGTGACCTCACTGGAAAGGAAAATGCTGCAGAGAATTCAGAGGCTCCAGAGCTCAAGGCTCCATAAGCCATGTTGAAGCTGCAGAAAGGACTAGGAGTGGCAACCATCACTAGAAACCTGGTTCTGTAAGGAACCTTTCCTGTGTGCATCTCCTGTGGACACATACATCTCAGTGGTCTGTTTACATATTTTTGTACCATCATCATACTGTTCTAAAAGAATTTGGTAGATTACTGAAAGAATGTTTCTACTTATATAATTTATGAGCAAGATGAAGTTGTCCTAAATTTCTGTCAACAAACTGGGCAATGAGTTGTCTTTGTCTATATAAAGTAGTGCCTTTTATATAGATGCTGGGAGGGAGGTTGAGGGGCAGAAATTCCTATAAGATGCTCTCTTGTTCTGAAATTACTAAGACTATTGGGGGGAAAAATTCCTCCTAAATGTGATTTATTTTTAATGCTAAAGGAAAAGATGGAATCTGTGAAAAAATATCTGTATTATTCTTTGGGTTGTTACCTCTCTCTCATAGTTGTTTTTTTTACACTGAGTATATTGTCTCACATTCCATGTACTCAGTCATGCAATTCCCCATATTATGTACTCAAGTCTGGTAAAGAAATGTAATACAGATTCAGTATAAGTTGTTATCACCAAGGTGCTATTATGATACTGTGTAATGCTATGACAGTATAATGTTAATATCCCATTATAAATGTGAAATCATTGATATTAACACAAGTAGGATACGGTAAACAGAGGGAAAATAACAAATTTTCAGAAAGCTTAATTATATTAGATATATAAAGAAACATACATGCACTAAGAATAATTTCATTTACCTTCAGAATTGAAGTTTTAATATACCTGAAACAAGTTCCATATATCTATTGTATTACTTACATTATCTTTCTCTGGTTTTCTGGTTAGAAATGCAGGTAAATTATGTATATATTGAGAGCTATCAAAGTGACTAAATAATGCTTTCTGTATACTCAGAAAATAACGTAAGAGCTGCTCCAAAATGTATCCTGAGTGAAGAGCTAATTGAAATCTTACTTAACTTTGTTCCAAAGAAAAGAGACAAAGAAAAGTTTCCTTAGTATAAAATGAATGTATATATTTTTTCATTGAGTTTATTGGTACAATTTAGGTCCACAATATGATGATGTTCATCATAAGGAATTTATACCTGTACATGATATATCTTGGTTCTTATTATTTCTCATTCCCCTTTCCTCCCTTCCATGCTCCAACCCTTCCTATTGACAGAGGCTTTCTTTCAATTATTACCTTCTTTTCTCATTTTTCTTTCCCATCTTTCTTTTCTCTCACCCCTTCCCTACTTCCTATTCCCCATTGAGCATTTTCTTTCTATTTCATAATATCTATTGTATATTTCTAAAAAATTTATATTATTGGTACATTTTAGATATGCAACATAATGATATTCATCATTGGAAATTTGCACCTTTACATAATCTCTCTTGGTTCTCATTTTTCCCCCTTCCCCTGCCCTCCCTTCAACCTCTCCATCATTCCCTATTTACAAAGACTTTGTTTCCATTTTTTAATTTTCTCATATTAATCCCACTGTGTATCCTTTTGTTTCACTTAAGAGTATTGCCTCTATATACATACATTTAACTATAAATGTCTCTAACTTTTCATTTTTTATGTCTGAATGGTCCTCCATTTTATATATTTAAAAAAACAAGTTTTCTTTATCCAGTGTCCAGCTCATGGGCGTTTATGCTGTTTCCAAGTTTCAGGTAATACAAAATGTGCTGCTACGAACATGGGTGCACATATAGCATTGTGGTATGATTCTTTTAATTCTTTGGGGAAGATACCCAGCAGGGGAATAGCGCAGTCAAATGGGACTCCCAGTCCTAGTTCTTTGAGTTATCTCCATACTGATTTCAAAAGTGGTTGCACCAGTATACACTGTCACCACCAGTGGAACAGGGTTCTGCTTTCCAAACAGCCCTGATAACAATTGTTGCTGGTTGGTTTCATGAAAGCAACCATTCCTTCTGGGGTGAGGTGGAATCTCAGCATTGTTTTCATTTGCATCTCTTGAATGACCAGTGTTGTTGAACATTTTCTCATATGTTTATTTGTTATTTTTACTTCTTTGTCTGAGAAATGTCTGTTCATTTCAGATGCCCATTTTTGGATTGGGTCTTTAAATTTGGGATGTCTGATTTTTT
>NW_004624881.1:149590-174143 GCF_000247695.1 Heterocephalus glaber | reverse complement strand
CTTTCCTCTGGGCTGGGAGCAGGAGGAGGGATGGTGACCAGGAAGCCTCTTCCTCTGGGCCAGGAACAGTGGCATGGCAGCTCAGAATCCCCTACCTCTGGGCCAGGAGCAGCAGGACTCAGTACCATGGTCTGGTGGTCTGGTGTCCTCTGTGTCTTTGTAGTGTGGAACCAGGTGGCTGCCTGTCTGCAGCAGGGTGATTTGGCATCTTCCACATGACTCGGGACCTCGGCAGGGCATGGCAGACCTGCCTGTCTGCAGCAGGGTGAGTCAGCATCTTCTGAGCGACTCAGGACCTCAGTAGGGCATTAAATTCTTTACAGATTCAAGATAGCAGACCTTTGTCTGAGGAAAAGCAGGTGAAGATTTTTTTCCCACATTCTAGGATGTCTCTTCACACTGCTGGTGGTTTCTCTTGCTGTGGCAAGGATTTTAATTAAGAAGAGATCTCATTTCTTGATTGTTTTTGCCAGTTCACAGGCAACTGATGTTTTGTTCATAAAATCTTTGTCTGCCCCAATGTCTTCAAGAGTTCTTCCTGAACTCTCTTACAGCTTGTTTAATGTTTCTGTTTTAATATTTAGATCTTTAATCCATTTAGATTGATTTTATTTTAGTGCTTGTTGAGAGATATAGGTCTAGTTTTAGTCTTTGGGAAGTTGAAACCCAATTTATCCAGCACCATGTATTAAAGCAGCTATCTTTCCTGCAGTGAAGGTGATTGGGCTTTTGTCAAAGATGAGGTGGCTGAGTGTGTCTGGAGTAGTTTCTGCATCTTCTAATCTGTTCCACTGATCCTCAGATCAGTTTCTCTGCCAGTATCATGATGTTTTTATCATAGTAGCTTTGTAGTATAGTTTCAAATTGGGGGCTGTGATACCCCCTGCCATGTCTCTGTGGCTAAGAATTGCTTTTGCTATTCTGGGTATCTTCTTGTTCCAAATAAATTTTTGGATTACTTTTTCAAGGTCCATTAAGTGTGCTACTCGGATTTCAATTGGGATTGCATATAGCAATTTTGGAAGTATGGCCATTTTCACTATGTTGATACTTCCTACCCAGGAGCAAGGGATATCTTTCCATTTTCTGATATCATCTTCATTCTCTCTTTTGAGAGTGCTATAGTTTTCAGAGAAGAGGTCTTTGATTTATTTTGTTAGGTTGATTCCTAGGTATTTCAGTTTTTGAGATGCTATTGTGAAAACATTTGTTTGCCCTATTTCTGTCTCAGTGAGTCTGTTGTTTTTGTAGAGGAAAGCTATTGATTTTTGTGTGTTGACCTTGTATCCAGCTACATACTGAATTTGGTTGTTAAGTCTAGAAGACTTTTGGTGGAGTTCTTGGGGTCTTCCAATATCATGTCATCTGGAAATAATGACAATTTGACTTCTTCACTTCCTATCTTTATTCTTTTAATTTCTTTCTCTTGTCTAATTACCATGGCTAATGGTTGTAAAAGTATATTGAACAGGAGTGGTGATAGTAGACATCCTTGTCTTGTTCCTGATTTTGGTGTGAGGAATTTCACTTTTTGACCATTTAGTATGATATTGGCTGTTGGTTTTTCAAAGATGGCTTTTATCAGATTGAGGTAGAGACTGTCTATTCCAATTTTTGATCTTCTTCATGATCTTCTGCCTTCTATTTGCCAGTATCTTATTAAGGTTTTTTGCATCTATGTTCATTAATGAGATTGGGCTATCATTGCCTTTTTCAGTTGGGTCTTTTTCTACTTTGGGGATCAGGGTGATGCATGCTTCCAGGAATGAAATCAGGAGTATTGTTTCCCTTTCAATTTCATTAAAGAGTGTAAACAATAGTGCAGTAGTTCCTCTCTAAATGTCTTGTAGAATGCAGCAGTGAAGACATCAGGACCTAGGCTTTTCTTACCTGGTAAGTTTTTAATTATATTTTCAATTTCATTGGTTGATATTGGGTTGTTTAAAATCTTAAGGTCTTCATTCAACTTTGGTAATCCATACATATCTAGGAATATGTCCATTTCTTCTGTGTTTTCCATCTTATTGGACTATAGATTCTCAAAGTAGGTATTTATGATCCTCTGGATTTTTGCTGGGTCCTTTTTAATTTCATCCTTTTCATTCCTTATTGCTTTGATTTGGGCCATTTCTTTCATTTTTCTGATAAGGTTGGCTAAGGGTTTGTCAATCTTGTTTATTCTTTCAAAGAACCAACTCTTGGCTTCATTGATCTTTTGTATCATTCTCAGTCTCCATTGCATTGATTTCTGCTCTGATCTTTATAATTTCCTACTTGTGTGAGCTTTGGATTTGTCCTGCTCTTCTTTTACTAAAAGCATGAGGTTCAGCACCAGGTTGTTTAATTGAGCTTGCTCTGTTTTCCTAATATGTGTATTCACTGCTCTGAACTTCCCTCATAAGACTGCTTTTATTGTGTCCCATAGATTCTGATATGTTTTATTGTCATTGTCATTTAATTGAAGGAACTGTCTAATTTCTTGTTTAATTTACACTGCGACCCATTGGTTATTCAGAAGAGTGTTGTTAAATTTCCATGTGTTTATTAAATTTTTGTGGTTTCTTTTGCTATTGATCTCCAATTTCATTGCCCTATGGTCTGATAATATACAGGGGATAACTTCAAATCCTTTGCACTTACATAATATGTTCTAAGGGGGAGTACATTGTCCATTTTGAAGAACAAGCCATGTGCAGATGAAAAAATATGTATTCTAATTTTGTGGCATGGAACACTCTGTAAAAATCCATTAAGTTCATTTGTTCAAGAGTTTGATTTAGTTCTAGTATTTCCTTGCTAGTTTTTTGTGTAGTTGATCTATCTATTTGTCACAGTGGGGTATTGAGATGCCACACTACTCCTGTATTAGTGCTTATATGATTTTTCATGTCCCTTAGTATTTGTTTTATATAGTTGGGGGCACTAGTGCTTGGTGCATAGATATTTATGATTATAATCTCTTTCTCTTGGAATGTTCCCTTTACAAGGATGTAGTGTCCTTCTTTGTTTCTCTTAATCAGTGTGGGTTTGAAATATACTTGATCTGCAAAGAGGAAAGCTACTCCTGCTTTTTTTTAGGTTCCTGTCACATGGAGTATTGTTTTCCATCCTTTAACTTTCAGTCTATGAATTTCTTTTTGAATTGAGTGTTTTTCTTATATGTAGTATATTGTTGGATCTTGCTTCTTGACCCATTGTGCCAGTCTATTTCTTTTGATTGTTGAGAAAATTAACATTGATGGTTATAACTGATATGTATTGAATTATCATTGTCATGACTTTTTCTTTTTGTTGAATTCTCCCCTTTTGCTTTTAATTTCCTGTTGTGTCCATTGGATTCGTTCTGCTGGGCTTCCTGGGGTTGTGATCCTTATTGACTTTTCTTAGAATATTGTCTACAAATGTTTTGACTGGTAGTTTGGTATTCATGAAATTCCTAAGGTGCTCTTTTTCTTTAAAGTACCTTATTTCACAATCAATTTTGAAAGATAATTTTGCAGGGTACATCAATCTTGGTTGGAGACTGTTTGCCTTTAGGGCTTGCAATACTTCACTCCAAGCTCTTGTTGCCTTGAGGGTTTGCATTGAGAAGTCTGCTGTGATTCTGATGGGCTTTCCTTTGTATGTGATTTTTTTATTTTCTCTAACTGCTTGTAGAACTTTTTTCTTCTGCTGAGTTTCTGGAATCTTATCAATTATATGTCTATCTGTATTTTTTTTCATCAAGGCTACTTGGACCCCTATATGCCTCACTTATCTGTATGTCAAGTTCCTTTCCCCTGCTTGGGAGATTTTCTGCCATCACTTCTGTGAACAGTAAATTTTTGCCATCTGCACTCTCTCCTGTTTCTTCATTGACTCCAATAAGTCATGTTTTTCTTCTTTGCATTGTCTAGCAGCTGCTGGATTGATTTCTTATGGTCCCCTACAATTTTAAAGCAATTTTTCTTTTCCTGGTCACTAATTACATTCTTATCTTCTTCTACATCTGAAATTCTGTCCTCACATTGGCTCCTTCTGCTGCATAGACTTTCAATGGAGTTTTTAATCTCCTGGAAATCTGTTGGTATCTGTTTTATGGATTCCATTTGTTTCCTATGTTGGGATTCCATCATGTTCCTCAGCTCCTCTATTTTTCTAATCTATGTTTTCTCTAGATTTCTTAATCATGTCTTGCAATATGGCCCAATCTCTGCTGTTATGTGAGAAATTATTCCTGATTTAATTTTTTTCAGGTCCTCTTTTGTTGCTAGTTCAGGGAGTCCAGGTCATTGAGTATCAGATTGTTCCATCTCCTCTCCATTTGGGGTTGCTGTAGGTGATCTGGAAGTCTGGTTCTGAGGCTTTTTATGTGTTTTGTCCTTTCAATGGGCATGGGGGTTGGGGGCAGTTCTGCTGCACTCAGATGGCTCACCTCCTCTGTGCTGGGAGCACTGTTTGGTTGACCTGGAAGGCTCCAACTCTGCAGTGGGATCTGGTGCATGTTGACCCAGATGCCTCCTACTCTGCACTTTGAACTGCAGCACATTGACCCAGAAGTCTCACCTGTACTGAAAGCTCTAGCTCATCAACCCAGAAGCCTGCTCTGTTCTGGGAGTGGGGGTAGGTTGGCCTGGAAGCCTCCTACTCTGCACTGGGAGCTACAGCACATTGACCCAGAATCCTCCTCTGTACTCTCTATTGTACATTTCACACCTCATTCACACTTTGTTTATCACACTAGAGAAACAATTTGGTATTTACAGATATGTTTCCTATTTATTTCACTTAATTGTATGGTTTCAAGGTGCATCAATTTAGCTATCAGTAACTCTATCTTTCTTTATGGCTGAGCTGTACTCCATTTTATAAAAGAACCACATCTTTATCCAATCACCAGTTGATGGGCATTTGTGTTGTTTCTAAGATTAGCTTTACAAACTGTGGTGCCACAAACATGGATGTAGATGCATTGCTATTTTATGATGGTTTTAATTCTTTTGAGAACATATTAAAAAGGAGAGTAGCTGGATAAAATAGAACCTCCAGTTTTAGTTTTTTGAAGAATCTCCACACTGATTTCCACAATGGTTGCACCAGTGAGTACTCCCACTAACAGATGAAAAGTGTTCCTTTTTCTGCACATCACCAAAAGTATTTGTTATTGATTGATATCTTGATAGCTGTCATTCTTTCTGGAGTGAGAAGGAATCTCAATATTGTTTTCATTTACATCTCATGAATGACCAATCATGTTGAACATTTTTTCATATGTTTATTTACTATTTTTACTTCTTCATCTGAGAAATGTCTATTCATTTCAGATACCCATTTTTGTATTAGGTCTTTAAATTTGGGGGAGTCTGATTTTTTTGAGTTCTTTATATATTCTAGATAGTAGTCCTTTGTCTGAAGAACAGCTGATAAAATTTTTTCCCACTTTCTGTGTTGTCTCCTAGCTCTGTTGGTAGTTTCTCTCACTGTGCAGAAGCTTTTTAAAAAGATGAGATCCCATTTGTTGATTCTTCATGCTAGTTCATGTGCAACTGAGGTTTTGTTCATGAAAACTTTTCCTACACCAGTGTCTTCAAGAATTCTACTTAACATGCCTTCCAGAAGGTTTAGTGTTTTTGTTTTAATATTTAGATCATTGATCCATTTCAATTTTATTTTAGTGCATGGTAAGAGATATGGGTCTAGTTTTAATCTTTGGCAAGTTGAAACTCAATTTTTTCAGCACTGTTTATTAAAGAGGCTATCTTTCCTCAAGTGAGAGTTTTGATTCTTTGTCAAAGACAAGGTGGCTGAGTATATGTGTGAAAAAAAGTTCAATGTGACTCAAACTCAGAAAAAAGCAGAGGTAAATATTTTATTTGCAGACAAAGTGGTTTTCAAGCCAAGATTAATTAAAAGAGATAAAGGACCAATCCAAGAGGAAGAGATGACAATCATAAATATATATACACCAAAAAATCAGTGCACTAAACTACATAAAACAAATACTGATGGACATGAAGAAGGAAATAAACACTAATATAACAGTAGGGGCACCCTCAATACCCACTGCAACAAATAGAAAGATCAACTAGACAAAAAAATCAACACTGAAATACTAGAAATGAACAAAACTCTTAAACAAATGGACTTAATATATGTCTACAGAGTGTTCCACACCACAAAATCAGAATCCACATATTTCTCAGCTGCACATGGGTCATTGTCCAAAGTAGCCCACATGCTAGTGCATAAAACATACTTAAGTAAATGGAAAGGCATGGAGGTTATTCCAAGCTTATTATCAAACCATACAGCAATAAAATTATAGATCAATTGCAAAAGAAACCACAAGGACTTCATAAATACATGGAAATTAAATAACACCCTCCTGAACAACCAATGGGTTGAAATCAAAGAAATCAGACAGTTTCTACAATTAAATGATAATACCAATAACACATACTGGGATTTATAGGACACAATGAAAGCAGTCTTATGAGCAAAATTCATAGCAGTGAATGCCCTATTAAGAAAACAGAATGAGCTCAAATAAACAACCAAATGTGAAACCTCAAGCTTGTAGAAAAAGAAGAGCAAGACAAACCCCAAGCTCATGCAAGGGAGGAAATCATAAAGATCAGAGCAGAAATTAATGCAATGGAGACTAAGAGAACGATACAAAAAATCAATGAAGCCAAGAGTTGGTTCTTTGAAAGATTAAATAAAATTGATAAACCCTTAGCCAACCTTATCAAAAGAGGATAGAAAAAGCTCACATCCACACAATTAGGAATGAAAAGGGTAAAATTACAATAGATCCTGCAGAAATTCAAAGGATCATGAATATCTACCTCAAGAACTTGTATCCTATTAAGAAGAAAAATGCAGAAGAAATTGACAATTTCCTAGACACTTATGAACTACCAAAATTGAACCAAGAGGATACAAAAATTCTAAACCACCCAATATAAGTCAATGAAATTGAAGTTGTAATTAAATCTTACCAACAAAGAAAAGCCTAGGTCCTGATAGCTTCAATGGCAAATTCTACAAGAAATTAAGTGAAATTAAATTTTAAAAGAACTTTGATACTAACAAGTATTCTGTCAATTTTAACATACTTTATGCTAATCACCTATTTAGGCCTCTTTTTTTCACTATTTGTTATGCTGTCCTTATTTATCAAATTGTGATAATATTTTTATAAGTCAGTTAGCTTTGTGAAAATCTATGATATTTTAGGTGCCAAAGCCTCCAAATTGGAAAGTTACCAATCTGAATGAAATAGTTGGAGTGAGGAACTGCAGTTAAATAAGGTGTTTGTGTGCATGTGTGTGTGTGTCTGTGTGTGTATCTGTTTCTGTGTATGTGTTTAATAGTGCTCCCACATGGTCTGTCAGATTCACAGGGCCAACACTGGCTAGCCTTGGTCATGAGGACAATCTGTGTCCCAGTTTGGAGAGACAGTGGGAGAGAGGACAAGGAAAAAGCAAAGTGTGATATTCCTGGACCTCAGGGAGGCATGGAAGAAGGCAGAGCCTTGATTTCTGAAGGGTGGCTATAACAATGGAGAGGTGAGCAAGAGGTCAATCGGCACAAGTCAGTCATGAAGGTAAGGGAGTGGACTTAAAATGTGGCTTTAAAGAAGGGACACTGGAAGATGTTAAGAAAAACATGGTACTTGTTTTTTGCATTTCTGAAATGCTTTTGTCTTAGCAACATGAAAACTTTTAGCATTAAGAGAGGTCTGGTGGAATCCAGAATCTCACACCATGGAGCTACACACTCACCAATTTTCTTCTTTTATTTTGAGATAGGACTGCATTGAATTTGAATTTCTCTTGCCTCAGTCTCCTGAGCAGCTGGGATTACAGAAATGTGCTCCCCCCCAACCTTTTCTTCAGTATTTCTAGTTTCTAAATTTGTCAGAATCAACTATCTTAATGTTCCACAAAGGGGCTACACTTTGATAAAACATTTATTTTTCCAATTTCTTATCACATGATTGTAGTCTGTGTATCTAAGTCCTGTATCCTTGAGAATTGAAAACAGTCATTGCCTATCTCATAGTAATTGCCCTGATTTTCTTGACTTATAGTCCAACCTTTATTTGATAATATTTTATAATTTTTAATTCATGTTACTAAACCTAGATTTTATGGTTTAATGACATGACCATGGGATATGATTGATTGCATTGTTTAGGCAATTACAAAATACTTTTTGCCTAGTAGAATATTCTCAATATTTTTGTTTTTAGTGAAATTCATGGATCAAAATGCACCAGTTTAAGTGCAAAATTGAGTAGTCTTGAACATACTCATAGCTTTGTCTAAACATTAACAATAATCTATTTATGAGCAATTTTATTACTCTGAAAAGTAAACACAATTTTCAGTATTTCTTTCCTATTCCCTCTTGACCTTATTCTTGCAATTGTTATTTCTTTTCCTAGTTTCCATGTTTATCTTATTGTGTCATACTAAGAATACAGAATATTAACATTGAAATGAGAGGGTTAGGGAAAAGGAAAGAAGGGAATTGAATAAATATGAGAAAACAGAAAAATGGAAACAAAGTCTTTGTAAATAGGGAGGGATGGAGGGGTTGAAGTGAGGGCAGGAGAAGGGGGAAAAATAAGAACCAAGAGAAATTATGTAAAGGTGCAAATTTCCAATGATGAATGCCATTATATTGTACACCTAAAATGTACCAATGATTAAAATGACTAATTGATAATGTGAAATATGAAGAAAAGGTCCAAAGGGATAGGGGAAGTGAGAGGGTAGGGGAAAGGAAAGAAGGGAAAGGAAAAATGATGAGAAATGGAAAAAACGGTATCAAAGTCTTTGTAAATAGGGAAGGGTGGAGGGGTGAAGGGAGGGCTAGGAATGGGGAAAAAATAAGAACCAAGATACATCATGTAAAGGTATAAGTTCCCAATTAGAAAAGTAAATGTGTTGCATATCTAAAATGTACCAATAAAATAATTTTTAAAAGAATACAGAATAGTGAGATTCATTTTGGAATATTGCTAGGTGCACATATTTTTATTACTTTGTCCTTACTACCCCATCTATCATCCCTTCTCCTTCCCCCAATCCCCTTCCTCATAGCAAATAGCATACATTCTACTTTATTGTTCCCTCTCTCTCTCTCTGTCCTTCTCTCTGTCTGTCTACATTAGATTGCTCATAGAAGATGTGTAATATTTAATGTACTATGTCTGGTTTATTTCCCTTACCAAGATGGTCTCTAGCTCCCATCAACTTTCCTACAAGGACATGGATTTGACAGAGTATATATACAGAAATTAGCTGGGGCTGGGAAACTGACAGCAGAACATCAAGATAAAACTCCATGGCTTCCTGAGAAGGGCACATAAAACCTGCTGGTGAACTCTCCACTTACCTAGACTTACACTTTTTGATCCCACTCAGTCCCACTTTGGGACACACACCTCAAGTTAAACTTGGTTAGCCTGTTCCCAGTGAAGCCTCATTCACCTTTGCATGGCTTTGCACTTGTCCCATGGGTTTTGGTCACCACATTGGTTGACTGTGTGACCATTCAAATCTCCCTCTCCCAGAGTGAGCATAGAAGCCCACAGTGGACTGGAAAAAAGCCCAGTTAGTTACCACCACTGACCACAACCCAAATTCCAGGAAAACAAAAGAAAAACCAGCCTTGACCTCACTGCAGTGGCTGTCTTGGCACTGGGTGTACTTTTGTCACTGACAGTGTAGCTCCACCCCCTTGGAGCTCTCCATGTCCCTCCTTACTTCTAAAGACATTCCATCTGGAGCAGCCTGTGCATGAACCTCAATGAACATGGATGCTAAAGTCCACTCCTTTCTGACCCTGAGCCCCATTCTGTGACCCTCCTCACAAATCTCCTGGAGGAGGATGCTGCCACAGACAGAGCAGCACCACTAGGCTGATCGCCCTTCCTTGTAACAACCTTACTCTGTGTCTGGCTGTGGAAGGCTTTAGGCTCATCCTCCTCAGGGCAGCCATTGTATTTTGTGTCTACAGATTTGCCTATTTTGTACACTACATAAGTGGAAATACACAGTATGTGGTCTTTTAGGAATGGCTTCTTTCCCATGGGGAATGTCAGATTGAAGTATCAGTAACTCATTTTTTTGTACAAGTTAATAATATTGGTTTATGTGATTTTGCTATATTTGATTTGTTTGCCTAATAATTGATGGACATTTGGAGTATTTCCATGTTTTTGCTATTATGATTAATGTTTCTACAGACATTCATTCACAAGTTTTCAGGCAGACATGTTTTCAGTTCCCTTGGGTATGTATGTTGAAATGGATGTTTTCAGTCACATAGTAACAGCCTCTAAGTTTTAGAAATGCTGCCCAAATGTTCTCCACATTGGCTGCAAAAGTTTACATGTCCACAAGCAAATGTAATGTGCTTTTAGTATTTCCAGGTTCTCACCATTTTGCTGTTTTCCATTCTTTATACCATTCTCTTTGTTAGGGAGTTGTATCTCACTGTGATTTTATGTGTATTTCCTGAGTGACTAGTGATGCTAACCTGAGTCATTTTCCCTTTCTTTGTTTAAATTTCTTCATATCTTCTGGACAACAAAACTTTCTCAGATGTATAATATGAATACATGTTCTCCCATCAAGTGAAACATTTTTTCACTTACTGAAATTGTCCTTTGAATTATAAAAATATATAATTTAATTGAATCTGACTTAGATCATTTTAAGTATTCCAGTTTTGATATATCTTGAGAAATATTAATCTTAGATTTAGGCTTTATTTCTTTAACAGTTTTAACTCATAGTTATGTCACTGGGGCATTTTATAAAGCATGAGGTACATGTCCAGTTGCATTCTTTCCATGTGGACACCCAGCTGTAACAGCACCACCTATTAAAATTCTTACAGTTTTCCTCTTATGTCATCAAAATATGTTTGACTGTAGATTTACCCACATATTTCTGGACATCTATTTCCATTTCATGGATCTGTACCTCTATCTCATGATAGTAGATGCCTTGAGTATAAAACTCTGATAGATAGAAAGTTTGAAGTTGCAAACTGAGTCTTCCAAATTTGTTATTTCTGGATGTCTCAGTTACTAGAAATCTCTTAAACTTCAGTATAAATGTCAGGATAATTTTTTAAATTTCTTATAAAAGTAATAGCAAGAATTTTTAGAAAGGATATTGCATCAACAGATTAATTTTAAGCAAATTTTTGTTTTACCAGTAGATTTCTAATTCATAAACACAGGGTATCTTTCTTGCAAATTTCTTTGAACATTTTGTAGCTTGTTGTGTGCAAATTTTTTATTATTTTATTTTTAAGTATTTGCTGATATTTTATTATTTATGATACTATTATAATAAATGTGTTGTCCTAATTTTATTTTCTGATTATTCATTGCAAGGTGAATAATTTTTTGACATGTGGGTAATGCTACATTGCTGACATTTCTGTCCCATGTTTTATTCTCCCTTGCCCTTTCTACACCATTTCTGTATTTATAGAAATCTTATTTACAGAGAAAATTCAATGATTATATAATTAACTATTGACTCATCATTATTTACTTCCCAAATTATATTTTTCTGCCTGTGTCTTCTAAGTTACTGGACAGGGAGGGTTTCTAAGGGGGTCCTTTGAATAGACTAAGAAATGCCCAGCAGTTTAGCAAAGCAGGCCAGTGTATGTGTGTGTCTGGGTGACAGACAAGCAATGAGGGTGACTCTCAGCACACAGAGAGGGAATACATTGGATGTGGGGGCAGCAACCTTCAGGCCTGAGGTCTGGGTGGAATAAAAAGGGGAAGAAGTAAGTGCACCCATTTTGGAGGAGCTCCAGGCTCTCTGTCACCTCTGGACATTGGTCTTGAGGTTTTCTGTTTCTTTAGTCTTCCAAGGCAGACTCACCAGGGAATTTCTGGCCCTTGTAACTAATGTAATTGGCTGAATTACAGCACAACTTTAATCTTCAGCCTCAAATGTTTCTGCAGTTAAAGTCAGGCACTGATTGGAAAATAATGGGATCCCATAAATTGGAATAGGGATATTTCAGATAAGCCTGATGAGGCTGAGGATACTGAGCTCCTAAATCCTGATGGGCGTTATTTTTCCAGAGGAAGAGATTTTTCACCCTCAGTGGCAGAGGCAACACGATCCTGAATTCCTGTGATGTTGGCCTCTATCTCAATCTGAGCAAACGAACACTGTGTTGCTGTGAAGGAGGAGTGACTGCCCCAGTGCAGTCAGCAAGACAGTGCTGAGGCTCCTGGGAACTGTCTTCACCATCCACTTTTGCCTCAAGGCCTAAAACCAGACTCAAATCTCCAAAGGCTCCTAAAGGTGAGGCACACAAGGTGACCTATGAGGAGGCTTTGACAATCACAAGGAGCTTGAGTTTTCTCATCCATATAAGCAGAGATCCAGGAGATCGACATGGGAATAGGTAATGATGGAAGGAGAATAAATACGAAACATGATGAAATTTTTGATATGGACCCATTAAACAAGGATTCTGGTTCAATGGCACAGTGTGTGGAGTTTAGAAAAGGTGCTCATAGCTTATTTTGTTGGTTGGCTGTTGAATGGATCCAAAGATGGCTTACTGGGAATGAGTTGGGAAGGCCAGATATTCCTTAGTTTACTATTGATGAGGATACTCAATGGCCCAGGGAAATGGGAATGCTGGGGTGGAGTTTCCAGTTAAAACTGTTGCTGCACAGTGAGGTTGATCAGAAAATGTGTCCTTCATGGGGGCTTGAAGAGACAAGCAGCACCACATCCTTGATGAGCTCTCAATTGCTCTACTCTGTCCCAGGCTTCATGGTATGTGCATCACACCCAGAAGAATCCTCACTTCCCTGCAGACTTGTCCTGCCTGATTTCATTTTACATAGAGAGGAACATATGTGGAAAGAATGTCCAGGAAAATCTGAAGTGTGATGTGTATGCACAATGCTGTAGATCTGATAGTGTTGGTCAGAGCAAAACCCATAAAACTCTAGCATCTTTAACTACTCACATGTGGTCTTTCTTCCCTGTTCCTAAAAGATTTGTTTCTCAGCTTCCAGGAATGAAGCCAGAAGTCAGTTTGCAGCTTTGTATCCCTGAGACTGCTTCAGCTGCAGGGCTGACTCACATGGGAGGCCAAGCATGCTTTTCAGTGTGGGACTGTGATCAACTCAGGAATACTTGAGAGCCCCATCCCAACTGCATGAGCCCTGTGGATGGAGCCATGCTGTTGAAGGGCTTCAAACCTGAGCACCAGATGCTAGTGAGGAGCCCATCCTGGACCCTACAACATCCCTGGAGCAAACCAGAGGACAATTTTAGTTTATTATTTTATTGTACTTTATTATATTGCAGTACTGGCAACTGAACCCAGGGCCTTCACATTGAGCTACACTCCTGGGACTTTTTTACTATTATTTTTATTTTGAGACAGGATTTTGCTAAGTTGCTAAGATACCTAGGTTAGGCTGAAATTTGCAATCCTCCTGCCTCAGCTTCTCAGAATGCTAGGATTACAGGTGTGTTGCACCATGTCTTGCTCCAAATTTTATAATAGTACACAGTAGAGAATTGAGATAACACAGGAAAGTAAATGCATTATCCGATGCAAGATGTCATGACTTTAAGAAATGTGATAGTAAGACCTGCAACTGGAATGTCTTTTGATGCTGTGAAAGAATAATCAAAAGATGTGCATGGTTATCATTTGAATGCTAACATGAAAGCCAGAGGGTCTCTTTGGGAAGCACTTGTCTCCTACACTGGAGGGCAGAGAATGCTCAGTCAAAATCAAGCAGTTAGAATAAATTATATTGCTCTCCCAAAAGTTAAAGTGACAGTGAAAGGAAGTCTGCTATACTAAGGCCCTGGCTGAGAAAGAAGGGAACCCCATTCAAGGGTGGGATTATGGATTTCTGCCTCTAGATTTCCATCTCTGGATTCCCATCTCTGGATTTCCTGTGTTCTTCTGCAGTACTGAAGTGGTCCAGGCCTCCTGACTGAAATCTAGCCACACCTTTCAAGCAGAACTATGCAGAGGCTTGCACCCCCACAGGACAACATATGCTGCTTTAGGATACACCTCATTGCACTCCTGGACATCAGTATGTTTACATTAGAGTATAACCTGGTGCTGACAGTATAAGTGAGTCCCAAAAGGGAGAAAAGGAACTGTACTCTCAAGAGCTATCATGCATTACCAGCACTCACCAGCAAGAACTGGTAGAGTGCATGTTGGGGCAGATCCTGAGAAACTCCACATGAAACAGAGGTGCTAATACTCATCCTAATTGTGAATTAAGTTTACATACTTATGTTTGATTGCAGCATAATCAAATCCAGTTAGAATATGTGGAAAATATTTTAAAAGGTTATTTTATATTTTAAATGTAATTTTGCTGCATATAAAAATAGTTTTTAATGTAACAAATCCTACTCCCTTCATCCATCATGTGCTTCATCCCACATGTGGTGCACACCAGAAATATTTATGCTCAGCTTCCAGGAGAACCTATCATGGGTATAGTTGATAAATTTGTTAAACTTCTAATTGCTATAATAATTCACCAAGTAATCAATTAATTCACCAAGAAATCAATTAACTAAATTGATTAAATTTTAGAACAGAATAGAGTGAATTTAATGATTTTTGTATTCCATGAAAATCTGGACTGACTGTGTTAAAGAAGAATTTTGTAATGATTGTGTATTTTGCTACAATTCAACTTTGTAAAGCATGATATACAGCAAACACTTCAATAATTGACATGTGGCCATGTGCTTTATATGTAGTCAGCTGCATCCATTTGTGTGTGACCTAAATCGGAAGTCATCAGAAAAAACAACCACTAAAATTTATTTGTGGTCTAGAGAAGTGTAAGAGTTTATGTTGAAATTGAAATATTTATGGTATTCAGTAGTTACAGTTTTGCAACTTTTATGATGTTACACATGATAGAAAATTTAGTTTTAATATACAACTACCTGAATTCTATATAAAATCCACAAACTCTTCAAAAACATTGTTAATAATCATCATTCATCATTTAGATTTACTTTAATGTATCATTAATTTTTATTTTTTGGTACCAGGGATCAAACTAGGGACCTTGTACTTGTGAGGCAGGTGGCAGAACCACTGAGCTAAATCCTAGGCCCTACCTATTAATTTTTAAAAATTTAACAGTAATGACTTGGAAAAGCCAACTTTCAAAGTAGATATGGTTTTCCTTCAACTTAAAGTCAAACAATCTTCAAAAAGACAAGTCCATTTTGTAAATTTGTAATGTAAGTATTGAAAGTGACTTTTGGCTATTCAATTCAATGAAAACACCCTTTTGAATAAGTTTAAAATATTGTGGATATACATTTATAATTTTTCAACATCAAATTTTAGTAAATTTAAGTAGAGATTAAGTACTTTCAATAAAAATTTACTGTTTGAAATGATATAAACTAGAAATGTGAAAGACATGGCTTGTCTGTAAAGACTTCATAATATAATATAGTTCCTCATTAATTTTGATATTGTTTATTAATTAAAATAATAATGTTTTGGATATATTAGCTTTAATAAATATATTATAATTATTTTTACATTTCATTTTATTTTTAAACAGTGATCACTAGAATATTTTAATTAACTATTTTACTGCATTATATGTATTATTTCTATATTAGAGAAATCTAATCTACCTTGTTACACAATAGAAAAAAAATCAGTCACCAAAATATTGAAAATATGCTGTGTGGATTTGGTAAATAAAAACTGGCCAGTATACTGGAAGCCTTGTGAAACACAGTTACTTCAAATAGTAGAAGATGAATCTTATGAAATTCAGAGCTTCATCATAAAAATAAATATTAAAAGATATAGGTTATGCTATTCAAAGGGTGATGGCATTTCCAAAATAAAGGACAGATTATTTCATTTTAATGAGTAGCCATAAGAAGAAGAACAACAAAACAAAACAAAACAAATGCTGGAATTTGGATCAAAGTTTTGCTAGAATCATGGATATTACAAGATGCTATTATCATTCAGATTGATCTCATGTGACATTTATTGTGTGCCTACAATCAAGTGATGGAATTCCAGAGTACAAACATGTCATCCACAAGGAAAAATTTTATCCCTTTCATAAAGTAATCCTCATTGTGAGGTGGGTCTCTGTAGACACAGGAACCATGAATGTGTGAGATTTGTTGAATGCACAGACATGGCTCCTTATGAGGGAGATTGTTTTCATACCCACCAAAGCCTAAGGCTAGATTCAGCAGTAGGCCTAGTAAGTTAGAAAGAATACATCAGGATGGACAGGGAGCGGGGCCAGAAGGTTCATGCAGACTGCTCAAACCTCCAAACACCTGGGCAAGGGGTCATAAACAAAGGTCGTATGCTTAGCTGTTCCCTCATTTTTTTCCATTACAATAGAGTTCAATAAATTCAACTCTATTATTCAATAAATTGAATGATTCAAACTGTTTGGAATCCAAGTTTTAATGCATACAAGATTTTTAGTTTTCCTGGAGAATTGTCTCTTACTGTGTGATCCTGGCTGAGTCCCCATAACCTGCTCCCTGCCCTGCCCTGTGCAGTGCCTGTAAAGAGCTGAGCTTGCTGTGAATTTATGAATGAAGTATAGAGAGGGAGACTAGACTGCTCCTCTGCTTTAGGGTCCCTCCAAAATGAGGGATGGACAAAAATATAACGATTGTAAAGGATCTTTGGCTACCTGGCATTGAGCACTAAGTGTTTATTTTTTTTTCATGAGTGCAATCTAAGTGAGTGGCTAAGGAGAGCCAAAAGAATTTGAAGGAGGAAATGAAAGAGGAAGTTGGATCCATATCATGACTTAAACTCATGTGGAATGTCTTAGCACTCTGATATCTATCTTACACTGAAAGCAAAGAAGTAATGTTACAAGTGTAAGAGATGAAAATTATCTCAGAAATAATATACTTTAATCTCTCATCCTTTTTTGTAATACTTAATATAACTGAAAACTATTGGTTAAAAACTATCTGATGGATTATTACTTAGTGTCATTAAATTCTTGCATATTAAATATTAGGATGTAAAGAAAGACTGGAAACAATAACATCTCACCAACTCTCTAGGCCTGAGAGTTAGGTTGGCAATCCAATCTCTTCCAAAGTTTGTTTCTGAACTATGATACCCTTCACATATATATATTTATATGCATTCTAAACATTTGAGGAAAGTCATGAAGCCTATTGCACAAGAGGTCATCAATAAAGTTGGGAGACACAAGCTAAATGACATATCAGAGTGCCTGGAATCTAGGTATGCAGATACTTTGATTTTTATTATTATTATTATTATTATTATTTTGCTTCAGTCCAATGGGAATGGAGGTCTTGATTGATAAAGACAGTGACACTAACTCATGGCAAATATGTGCTCCTGAGTGAATTATGGGAAGAAGAGGCCTTAATTGGAAGAGTATCATTCAGAGGCCCATTAAATCATACTTCTGGGAATGTGGCTAAAAACTTTTAATGAATTTGTTGAAGTTAAGCATCCATAGAGCCTGCTTAAATAGCTTTCCTGGTTAATTATCAAGAGCTCAAACTTCATTTTGTCCTCTTGGAACTAGTGGTTAATTGAAGCCTTAGTATATTAGAAGAATTAAGGGAAATTATCAGTGACCAATAAGAAATCTTTATTCACAAACTCAAAGGGAAACAAAAATTATGATTTCTATGGTGAGAGTCAATAGAGAATGAGACTCAACTCAGTAAAGTTACTGTTCTCTGAAATATGCCAAACTAATTAATTGCTTCCAGCTTCTCCTTTGTATTCAATAATTACAAGTTGCATGTCAAGGTTTTAACATTAAAGCATGCTCTCCTCCTATCCTAATATAAAAGCATGATGCCAAAATGGGATAATTTAAAGGTATAGATGCAAAGAAAAATTAGATTGATTTTGCAGTTTTAAATTAAAACAACTTTTCACTTCAATATATTGTTTGTATAATTAATTGTAGTGAATCTCTATGGGGTTATGGGTCTACAGTTTATCTAAAATATATATATATATATATATCCCTAAAGTGCTCTTAATATTATTTCACAGAGATTAATATTTAAACATATTTATATTATTGTGAACTTGAATTTTTTCTACTACAAATTTCAACTCTGTGGGTCTAGGTTAGACAGTGCATTTGTGAATCATTAATGTGAATTAATGCATTGCATTTCACTGTATAAATCATGTTTATGACTTACAGTGTTAGAGATGAGAGTTTTTGTTCCCAGGAACAATAGAGTGATGCCATGTAAAAAGTATTCTTATCCAAATCTCTAAATATAGAAATGTTACAGTAATTTGCATATAATTCACACTCAAGTGAGAGTAAATGAATCTTCATTTCCTGTGTGTATTCTGTTCACAAACTGCCAAATGATTCCTAATAGAGTATTGCTTTAGCATTCTAAAAGATGATCTTATCATAACATAATAATGTTAACAATATCATAATAGGATGTTTTAAAATGCTTACTATAGAAAGCATCAGTAAGATGGTAGTGTAAGAAGTTATATCTCTTATCTTTCCATAAAATGTCAAATAGACAGTAAACACTTCTAAATAGTCTTTAGAAGACTGAACTGCAGAACTAAGAACCTGCAGTAATGCAAGGGAGTAGAAAATAGAGAATAAACAGATGCAAACAGGCCAACCGGAGATATCCAGAAAAAGCCAGGGTGAAGGAAGGGCTGAGAATGTCACCCTGGCCCACACACAGAGGTGACACTGTTGCTTCAGCTGCTTGGTCTGCAGAAGATCTCAGCAAATCTACCCATTGAGTAACCACCATCCATGCCTGCAGTGAACTCCTTGTAGAGGGAGGAACTGTGGTGCCCTGACCTCCAGGAAGAGCCACTTAATGCCTTCCAAGATGGACCCACCACTCCTTCAGTCTCCACACACACTCTGAAGCTTGCACCATGGCCACTGTACACACACCCCCTCAGCATCTGGATTGCAGCTGAGTGAGTGTGCCTGTTCTCAAGAACCCATGACTGTAGCCACTGCAGTCTGGCTTTACCTGCAGGTCAGCCAGCTTTCCTTCATTATAATGAAACACCAGATGTAGTTAACATATAAGACAAAAGATTTAATTTGCTCACAATTTTGAAGGTTCCAGCCAATGACCATTTTACACCATCATGTTGGACCCATAGAAAGCCTGTGCATCATGGCAGGAGCATAGGCAGAGCAAAACCACTAACATAACAAGGTTGGAAATAATATAGAGAAAAGGGACATGCCATGGTTTCACATCATTCAAAGGCCCAGTCCCCAATGACAAGAATTGCTCACCCATAGGGCAAGGATTTAGTTCAGTGGTTTTGCCACCTGCTGTGCAAGCACAAGGACCCAAGTTCAATCCCCAGTACCAAAAGAAAAAAAAGTATTGCTCACCCAGCCCCAAATTTCAATTTTCCACCACCTGCCAACCTTTCCACCATATTGGTCAGGCCAGTGGCACAGGAGCTTTGGGGAGGTTTCCAGCATCCATAATAGAGTACCTTGGGACAAGAAGATGCAGACACTACCTGATATCAGTGTTATAGACCTCACCTGATGTGCTGATATAAAGTGCCAACACCTGGGACATTGGAGATATCGAACAATGGATATAGCTGTCCTATACCCTGGATGTGGAGCTACTACTCTCTCATGCACATCCACTTCCAGAACCTGGTATCATATCTGTGAGCAGATTGCCAGTGACACAGACACTGGAGCCAGCCACAGCCACATCCTAGTTTCCAGACCAGTGGCAGACCCTCTTATCTCTAGAACCCTTCCAGAAACTCTAATCTCTAGAACCTGGCTGTCTATTCTGTAAGTTCCTGTGCTGTGCTCAAAGTTTCAAAGGCAGCAGTGGGGGATCTGCATCCTGGCCACCACCACCACTTCTTTCCAGATCAAGGAGCTGTGTTTTCTCCACATGTGTGCCTGCTTCAGACCACAGGTTCATCAGTGGTCCATGGGGGTTATGATCCAGGCAGTGGTTTTATTTCCACTGTGAGACTACTCAGGAATAGACTTGGGAGCAAACCTGATACCCTTTATCACATTTCCACTGCCAAAGAGAAGAAGTCAGAAGGACGTCAGCAACCTCCACTGCTAAAGACTATGAGAGCCCTCCCTGCTGTGATGATGCTTGCAGCCTCATCTGCTGATACCCCTGAGATCTTTGTGGATGCTGACCTCAGGCACTAGAGATACAGAGAAAAGTGGCCCTGCTTCCTCTTCGAGCTAAAATGACCACATCACTCCCAGCCACCACCCTCACATCCAGGCATAGCAAAAGGTCTTGCTCACAAAATCCAGTCCATAGGTCCAAAAGAAGTGAATCCTCCAACACATGGACAGACATTTACATGAAGAAATGAGAAACATTTAAAAAAGCACATCAAAGGAACACAAAAATTTCAGCAACTACCACAGAAAAGAAATGAAGAGAGATTTGTATAAAAGTAAATTTGAAATAAATATTTTAAAGAAGAAAAGCAAGCTACAAGAGAACAGAGAGAACCAAGTCAATGACTCCAGGAAAATGCACCCAAAACCCATGAGAAGCTCAAGAAATAAATAAAATAAAACAACCCCAGAAATTCTGAAGTTGAGAATATGATGAATAAAATGGAAAAAATTTGATACTTATAAATAATGGCCTTAATAAGAAAAATGATCTTCAAAACAAGCTTTTTGAAAATATCTATGCAGAAGAGTTAAGAAAGAATGAATAGAAAAAAATCCTAAGCCAATGGAGTTTGGAGGATATGATCAAAAGAGGTAATAATTATTTTATTATAGCAGCTTGAAAGAAGAAAAGATGGGACAGAAAGGTTTTTTTAAGAAACAACTACTGAAAGTACCCTAATTCTGAGTAAAGATATAAAGAGCAATGACAGGAAGCTCAAGTGTCTTCAGCCACATATAGGCGAAAGGAAACATTGCAATACATATCCCAGTCTAATTGTCAAAACTAAGAAATAATCTGAAAAGCAGTCAGGCAGAAGGAATTCCTAAAATACATGGGAAGTGTCATTAGGCTAATGGCAGATTTCTCAGTAGAAACTTCACAGCTCAAAAGAGATTGGATGCTGTACTCAAAAGACTGGAAAAAAGAAAAAATTCTTTAAAACAAGAATAATTTATATGACAAAGCTGATCTTAAAAATTAAGTGAGAAATAAAGAACTCTTCAGATAAAAAAATGGAGTTTTTTCTTATTATACTTTCTTTACAAGAAGCAGAAAAAGGGAATATTTAAACCAAAATAAAAGGATCCTTATGAAAAACATGAAAATAAATGAATTAAAAGTCACTGAATTAAGAAGTATCTGCTAAAATTCAGAATATTTTAATATTGTAATGATGTTGTGGAAAACACATCTCCAACAAAATGTTAAAGCTATTAAATGCTAGCTGCAACATTTTATTAAAGGACACACAAAACATAAAATATATAAATAGTGACATTAAAAATATAAACCATAGGGGGCAGTAAAGTACAGAGTTTTTTGTGTGATTAAAGTTGTTCAGCTTGAATAGACTAGATACTTGATATAAGACTTAAAATAGATACAGAGGAAAAAGAAAGAAATAAAGCATATCACCAAAAAAAAAATCATCAAATGAAAAGGGACGAGAACAAAAAAAGAAAGAAAAATAATCTACACATTAGCCACAATACGATCAACAAAATGGTAATATGAACTCTTTATGTATCCTTAATTACTCTAAACATAAATAGACTAAATTATCCAGTTAGAAACCATACAGAGACTGAACATATTAATGGGTTAAAAAAACCAGTGCTTAGCAAAATACTACCACAATAGACTCATTTCAGCATTAATCTACAGACTGAAAATGGAGGAGAAAAATATTTCATGGAAAAGGAAATCCAAATAGCTAGAAGTAGCTGTGTGCATATCAGATATAATTTAAGTAAAAATTCTCATGTGAAAAGAAATTATGAATACATAATGATTAAAAATTCTATTCATCAAAAGGATGTAATTGTAAATACATGTGCACCAAACATCAGAGCACCTAGATGTATTAAAAAAAACTTCATATTCCACTTTCCATATTCCACTTTCCATATTCCAAACTTCATATTCCACTTTCGATAGCTCAGATATCATGAATGATGCTGCAGGGAAAGTGTGCTGCAGATCTATCCTCAAGCTCTTGATTTCATTTGCTTTAAATATACATCCAGAATTGTGATTGCTGTACAACAGGTAATCCTATTTTCTAAGGTACTGTCATACCCTTTTCTGCAATGAATATGCTAATTTCACCATCCTCACTTACAATGTAAAACAGTTCTCTTTTATAAACATTGTTATCTTTCATATTTTTGATAATAGTCACTGTATTGGAAAATTAGATCTCATTGTCAATTAAGTTGGCTTTTTCTCAATGATTAGTGATGTTGAACAGTATTTTACAACCATTGTTTATTTGTGTGCATTAATTTAAACCACTTTATTTGGTACCTATCTATTCACACCAATGGTATTGACTTCAAATAGTTTTGGTAATTCATGGTTCTTTTTTACTCTCTAATTTACCTTTCTAATATCGAGGGATTCAATTATTTATAGTATCCATTTGTATTCATTTTTCTGTATACAAAATATGTAGTGATATGTGCTTTTATATTTGTGATTCTAGTAATTGAGTCTGTATTTCACTATCTGTTTACCTGTCTTTCTTATCAATATAGGAAGAAAGGAAATTTTGCTGATGTTTTTTTAAAATTTTATTTTATTTTTTCATTTTAGGTATACAGTATAATGACATCCATCATTGGAAATTTGCACCATTACATAATCTCTCTTGGTTCTTATTTTCCCCCTTCCCCTGCCCTCCCTTCAACCCCTCCATCCCCCCATATCTAAAAAGACTTTGTTTCCATTTTTTCATTTTCTCATATTAATTCCATTCCCTTCTTTCATTTCCCCTACCCGTCAAATTTCCCCTTCCCCTTTGTCCTTTTTCTTCCTATTTTACATTATCTATTATGCCTTTTAGTACTTATTTACACTTTCAGATTCTCACACTAGAGAAACGATTGGGGGTTTACACATGTGTGTCCTCTATTTCACTTAAGAGTATCACCTCAATGTACATCTATTTAGCTATAAATGTCTCTAACTTTTCATTTTTTGTGGGACAAGTACTACTGAGTACTACTCTATTTTTTTAAAACAACTACATTTTCTTTATCCACTCTCCACTTGACAGGTATTTGGGCTGTTTCCAAGATTTAGCTATTGCAAACTGTGCTGCTATGAACATGGGTGCACATACATCACTGTGGTATGATTCTTTTAATTCTCTGGGGACTATAATCAGCAAGGGAACAGCTGGGTCAAATGGGAATTCCATTCCTAGTTCTTTGAGGTATCTCCATAATGATTTCCACAGTGGTTGCACCAGTCTACACTTCCAAGAGCAGTGGAGCAGTGTTCCTCTTTTCCCACAGCTCCACCAGCATTTGTTATTGGTTGATTTCATGATAGCAGCCATTCTTTCTGGGGTGAGGTGGAATCTCAGCATTGTTTTCATTTGCAACTCTCAAATGACCTGTGATATTGAACACTTTTTCATATGTTTATTTGCTATAACTACTTCTTTGTCTGAGAAATGTCTGTTCATTTTAGAAGCCCATTTTTGGATTGGGTCTTTAAATTTGAGAGGCTGATTTTTACAAATTCTTTATAGATTCTAGATAGTAGATCTTTTTCTGAGGGTCAGCTGGTGAAAAATTTTTCCCACATTGTGGGTTGTCTCTTCACTCTGTTGGTGGTTTCTCTTGCCTTGCAGAAGCATTTAAATAAGAAGAGATCAGATATTGATTATGCTACTTCACAGGCAACTGAAATTGTGTTGATAAAATCTTTGCCTATGCCAATGTCTTCAAGAGTTCTACTTAACTTCTTTTCCAGCTGGTTCAGCATTTCAGTTTTAATATTTAGATCTTTAATCCATTTCAATTATAGTTGAGTACATTTTGAGAGATATAGGTCTAGTTTTAATCACTGAAAAATTGAAACCCAATTTTTCCAACACCAGTTATTAAAGATGCTATCTTCCCACCAGTGAGGAAGTTTGGCTCCTTTGTCAAAGATGAGGTGGCTGTGTCTGAAGTTGTTTCATCTTCTGATCTGTTCCACTGTTCCTCAGGTCTGTTTCTTTGCCAGTACCATACTGTTTTATCACAGTAGCTTTGTATTATAGTTTCAATTTGCGGGCTGTAATCCTCCCTGCCATATCTCTGTTACCTAGAATTGCTTTTGCTTGCTATTTCTACTTTTTGTCTGAGAAATGTCTGTTCATTTCAGATGCCCATTTTCAGACTATTTAAATTTGGGAGGTCTTCCCAAATTTAAAGACCCAATGCAAAAATGGGCATCTGAAATGAACAGACATTTCTCAGACAAAGAAGTAGAAATAGCAAATAAATACATGAAAAAATGTTCCACAT
>NW_004624881.1:137191-148610 GCF_000247695.1 Heterocephalus glaber | reverse complement strand
AGAAAGAAAGAAAGAAAGAAAGAAAAAGAAAGAAAGAAAGAAAGAAAGAAAGAAAGAAAGAAAGAAAGAAAGAAAGAAAGAAAGAAAGAAAGAAAGAAAAAGAAAGAAAGAAAAATTTGGGAGGTCTGATCTTTTTAAATTCTCTATAGATTTGAAATAGTAGGCCTTTGTGTAAGGAACAGCAGGTGAAGATTTTTTCCCACATTGTTGTCTCTTCACACTGTTGGTGGTTTCTCTTGTTGTGCACAAGCTTTTCAATAAGAGATCCCACTTGTTGATAGTTTGTACTAGTTCACAGGCAACTGAGGTTTTGTTGATAAAATCTTTTCCTACACCAATGTCTTCAAGAGTTCTACCTAAACCCTATTCTATCCAGTTCAGTGTTTCTGTTTTAATATTTAGATTTTTTACTCCATTTAAATTTTAGTTTAGTGCATGGTGAGAGATACAGGTCCACTTTTATTTTGAAAACCAATTTTTCCAGCACCATTTATTAAAGTGGTTATCTTTCCTCCAGTGAGGGTGTTTGGCTCCTTTAACGAACATGAGATGGCTGAGTGTGTCTGCAGTTGTTTCTGCATATTCTAATCTGTTCCAGTGGTCCTTAGGTCTGTTCCTTTGCTAGTACCATGATGTTTTTATCACAGTACCTTTATAGTATAGTTTCAAGTTGGGGATTATAATACCCCCTGCCACGTCTCTGTTACCTAGAATTGCTTTTGTTCTTCTGGGTCTCTTCTTGTTCCAAATGAATTTTTGGATAGTTTTCACAAGTTCCATGAAGTATGCTGCTGGGAACACAATTGAGATTGCATTGAATCTATATTATAATTTTGGAAGTATGTCCACTTTCTCTATATTGACCCTTCCTACCCAGGAGCAAGTGATTACTTTCCATTTTCTGATATCATCTTCAATCTCTCTTTTCAGAGTGCTCTTTTCAGAGAAGAGGCCTTTGATTTTTTTTCATTAGGTTGATTCCTAGGCATTTCAGATTTTTGGATGTTATTGTGAAAGGAATTATTTGCCCTACTTCTCTCTCAGTGAGTCTGTCATTTGTGTAGAGGAAAGCTATTGATTTTTGTGTGTTGACCTTGTATCCAGCTACTTTACTGAATTTATTATTGAGTCTAGAAGAATTTTGGTGACGTTCTTGTGATCTTCTATATAGAGTATTATGTATCTGCAAATAATGACAATTTGACTTCTTCATTTTCAATCTTTATTCCTTTTATTTCTTTCTCTTCTCGAATTGCCATGGATAATGTTTCCAAAACTATATTGAACAGGAGTGGTGATAGTGGATATCCTTGTTTTGTTCCTAATTTTACTGTGAAGGATTTCAATTTTGACAATCTAGTGTGATACTGGCTGTTGGTTTTTCATAGATGGTTCTTATCAGTTTGAGGTAGGGACTATCTATTCCATTTTTATGTAGGGTTTTTTGTCATAAATGTGTGATGGATTTTGTCAAATGCTTTTATTGCATCTAATGAGATGATCATATGGTTTCTGTCCCTGGCTCTATAGATATAGTGTATTACATTGTTTGATTTGTGTATGTTGAACCATCCCTGTATCCCTGGGATGAATCTCACTCAATCAGGTTGTATGATTTTCTTGATGATCTTCTGCATTCTATTTGCCAGTATCTTATTAAGGATTTTTGCATCTGTGTTCATTAGTGAGATTGGCCTAAAGTTCTCTTTTTTTGGTTGGGTTTTTCTCTATTTTGTGGATCAAGGTGAAGCTTGCTTCCAGGAAAGAATTTGCGAGCATTGCTTCCCTTTCAACTTGATTGATGAATTTAAACAGTAGTGGCAGTAGTTCCTCTCTAAATGTTTTGTAGAATTCAGCAGTAAAACCAGTAGGACCTGGGCTTTCCATAGTTGGTAAGTTTTTAATTTCATTTTCAATTTCATTGGTTGATATTGGGTTGTTTACAATTTTTAGGTCTTCATTCAACTTTGGTAATTCATAAGTATCTAGGAATCTGTCCATTTCTTCTTTGTTTTCTAACTTATTGGTGTATAGGTTCTGGAAGTAGGAATTTCTGCTCCTCTGGATTTCTGCTGGGTCTGTTATAATGTCACTCTGTTCATTCCTAATTGAGTGGATTTGGGCCTTTTCTTTCCTTTTTCTGATAAGTTCAGCTAAAGGTTTGTCAATTTCGTTAATTCTTCCCAAGAACCAACTCTTGGCCTCATTGATTTTTTGTATCATTCTTTTAGTCTCCATTTAATTGATTTCTCCTCTGATCTTTATAATTTCCTCCCTTGTATGAGCTTTGGGTTTGTCCTGCTCTTCTTCTTCTAGAAGCTTGTAGTTCAGCAACAGGCTTACTCTGTTTTCCTAATATGTGCATTTGGTGCTATCAATTTCCTTTGTAAGAATGCTTTCATTGTGTCCCATAGAATCCAATATGTTCTATTGTCATTGTCATTTAATTGAAGGAACTGTGTGATTTCTTCTTTGATTTCCTCTGTGACCCATTGGTTATTCAGAAGTGTGTTGTTCAATTTCCATGTGTTTATGAAATCTTTGCAGTTTCTTTTGCTATGGATCTCCAATTTCATTGCACTATGGTCTGATAATATACAGGGGATAACTTCAATTCCTTTCCATTTACTTCAACATGTTCTATGTGGTCTATTTGCAGAGCAACCCTTGTGTAGCTGAAAAGAAGGTGTATTCTGATTTTGTGGTGTGGAACACTCTGGGAAGAGCTGTTAAGTTTATTTGTTCAAGAGTTTGATTGAGTTCTAGTATTTCATTTCTCATTTTTTGTCCAGTTGATCTATTTATTTGTGACAGTGGGGTATTGAGGTCACCTACTACAATTATGTTTTGTGCATATATGACTTTTCATGTCTGTTAGCATTTTTTATATAGTTTGGTGCACTAGTGTTTCACACATAGATATTTATGAGTGTCACCTCTTCCTGTTGGATTGTTCCCTTTACAAGGATATAGTATCCATCTTTGTCTCACTTAATCAGTGTTAGTTTGAAATCTAATTGATCTGCAAAGAGGATAGCTTCTCCTGCCTTTTTTCATATTCCGTCTCATGAAGTATTCTTTTCTACCCTTTAACTTGTAGTCTATGAGTTTTATTTTGTATTAATTGTGTTTCTTTTATGCAGCATATTGTGAGATTTTGCTTCTCGATCCATTCTGCCAGTATATTTCTTTTGACAGGTGAATTGAGTCCATTAACATCAATGGTTATAACTGATACATATTGAGTTATCATTGTCATGACATTTTGTTGGATTTTCCCCCTTTACATTTAATTTCTGATCACGACTGATGGGTTCATTCTGCTAAGCTTCTGGGGTTGTGATCCTCATTGTCTGTTCCTAGGATATTGTCTAAAATTTTTTTGAGTGCTGATTTGGTGTTCATGAAGTTCCTAAAGTGCTCTTTGCCATGAAAGTATCTTATTTCTCCATCAATTTTGAAAGACAGTTTTGCAGGGTACATCAATCTGGCTTGGAGGTTATTTTCCTTTAGGGTTTGGAATACATCACTCCAAGCTCTTCTTGCCTTGAGGTTTTGTGTTGAGAAGTCTGCTGTTATTCTGATGTGTTTTCCTTTGATGTGATTTGTTTCTTTTCTCTAACTGCTTGTAGAACTTTGTTTTTCTGTTGAGTTTCTGGAATCTTAACAATTACATGCCTATGTGTAGTTTTGTTTTTAATCAAGTGTATCTGGAGTCCTATATGCCTCACTTATCTATATGTCAAGATCTGTTCCCCTGCTTGGGAAGGTTTCTGCCATCACTTCTGTGAATAGTTTTTTTCTTATATATCATCTGCACTCTCTCCTGTTTCTTCATTGACTCCAATCAGTCTTATATTATTCTTCTTTGCATCATCTAGCCACTGTTGGATTGCTTTCTCATGGTCCCGTAGAATTTTGAAGCAATTTTTCTTTTCCTGGTCACTAATTGCAATCTTATCTTCTGTATCTGAAATTCTGTCCTCACATTGGCTCATTCTGCTGTGTAGACTTTCAATGGAGTTTTTGATCTCCTGGGAATCTGTTTGCATCTGTTTTATGATTTCCATTTGTTTCCTTTGTTAGAATTACACCATGTTCCTCAGCTCCTCTCTAGATTTATTAATCATATCTTGCACTATGAGCACAATCTCTGCTCTTATCTGAGAAATTATTTCTGATTTCATTTTTTCCAGATCCTCTTTTGTTGCCAGTTCAGGGAGTCCAGGTTGTTGAGTATCAGATTGTTCCATCTCATTTCCCTTTGGGGTTGTCATAGGTGATCTGGAAGTTTCATTTGGAGACAAGTTTATGTGTCTTCTCATTTTAATGGGGTGAGGGGGTGCTATTGGCATGCACGTGGCTCACCTCCTCTGGGCTGGGAGCCATGGAACAGCAGACTGGAAGCCAATTCCTCTGGTCTGGGAGTGGTGGAAAGGTGGCCTGGAATCCCCTACCTCTGGGTTGGAGTGGTGGAACCAATAATTGATAATTTGAAATATAAAAGATCCAAAGCTGTAGGGATGGTAGGAAGGGAAGGGGAAAGGAAAGAACAGAAAGGAAAAATTATGAGAAAAGAAAAAATAGAAATGAACTCTATTTAAATAGGGAATGGAGGAAGGGCTGGGGGCAGCACAGGTAATGGGGAAAAATATAAGAATCATGATACATTATGTACAGGTGCAACCACCCAATGATAAATGTAAACATATTGTATACCTACAATATAGCAATAAAATAATTTTTTAAAAATCAGAAAACTTTCACAGTAAAATCAAGGAAAAAGACAATGATGCCCACTATCACCACTCCTGTTCAATATAGTTTTGGAAACATTAGCCACAGCAGTTAGACAAGAAAAAGAAATAAATCGAACAAAGATATGATAGGAAGAATTTAAGCTGTCATTATTTGCTGATGATATGATACTTTACATAGAAGACCCAAAAACTCTACCAAGAGCACTCTAGACTTAATTGACTTATTCAATAGAGTAGGTGGATAAAAGGTCAACACTCAAAAAACAGTAGCCTTCTTATACACAAATAACAGACTCACTGAGAGAGAAATTAGACAATTACTTTTACAATAGCATCCAAAAGAATGTAATATCTAGGAATCAACCTCACAAAGGAAGCAAAAGACCTCTATAAAGAAAACTACAGCACTCAGAAAAAAGAGATCGAAGATGATTTAAGTAAACAGAAAGGCATCCCTTGTTCCTGTATAGGAAGAACCAATATAGTGAAAATGGCCATACTTGCAAAACTGCTACATAAATTTAATGCAATGCTCATTGAAATTTCAACAGTATATTTCACAGAGAAAATAATACAAAAATTCATTTGTAACCAGAAGAGACCTAGAATAGCAAAAGCAATTCTAGGCAACAGAGACATGGCTAGGGGTATCACAATCTCCAACTTAAAACTACACTACAAAGCTATTGTGATAAAAACAGCATGGTACTGGCAAAGAAACAGATCTGAAGATCAGTGGAATAGATTAGAAGATGCAGAAACAACTTCAGTCAACTCATTTTGACAAAGAAGCCAACCACCCTCATTAGAGGAAAGATAGCCTGTTTAAAAAGTGGTGCTGAGAAAACTGGATTGCAACCTGCCAAAGATTAAAACTAGACCCATAACTATCACCATGCACTAAATTAAGATCAAAGTGAATGAAATATCTAATTGTTAAGACAGAAACACTAAACTTGCTGGAAGATAAGTTAGGTAGAACTCTTGAAGACACTGCCATAAGAAAAGACTTCATGAACAAAACCTCAGTATCACAGGAACAGTCACAAAGAATCAACAACTGGGATCTCATCTTATTAAAAAGCTTCTGCACTGAAAGAGAAACCACCAACAGAGCTAACAGACAACCTACAATGTGGAATTTTTTTAAGCATCTGTACCTTAGACAAAGGCCTAATATCTAGAATATATAAAGAATTGAAAAACATCAGACACCTCAAATTCAAAAATCAAATTCAAAAATGGGCATCTGAACTGAACAGACATTTCTCAGACAAAGAAGTAGAGATAGCAAATAAACATATGAAAAAATGTTCAACATCCCTGGTCATTTGAGAGATGCAGATGAAAATAACACTGAGATTCCACAGAAAGAATGGCTGCTTTCAAGAAATCAACCAATAACAAATGCTGGCAGGGTTGTGGGGAGAAAAGTACCCTTCTCCATCATTGGTGTGATTGCAGACTGGTGCAACTACTGTGGAAATCATTTTGGAGATACCTCAAAGAACTAGGACTAGAGGTCCCATTTCACCCAGCTATTTCCCTACTGCTTATCTTCTCCAAAAAATTAAAAGTGTCATACCACAGAAATATATGTGCACCCATGTTTATAGCAGCACAGTTTGTAATAGATAAATCTTCGAAACAGCTCTCATGCTGATCACCTGAAAACTGGATTTAAAAGTTGTGATTTTTTTCATAAAATGGAGTACTACTCAGTCACAAAGAATGAGAAACTAGAGACATTTATAGCTAAAGGGATGCAGATTGAGCACATACTTTTAAGTGAAATAAATAGGACACACGTGTAAATACCAAATAATTTCTCTAGTGTGAAAAACTGAAAGTGTAAATAACAATTAAAATGATTACAAAGAATAATTTATAATTTGAAATAGGACAAAAAGTTCCAAACGTGTAGGGGAAAAGAGAGGGGAATGGGAAAGGTAAGAAGGGAAAGGAAAAATTATGAGAAAAGGAAAAAATGGAAACAATATCTATGTGAATAAGTAAGGGTGGAGGTGGGAAGGGTCCACAGGTAATTGGGAAAAATTAAGAATGCATACACATCATGTACAGGTACAAGCACTCAGTGATAAATGTAAACATGTTGTATACCTAAAATGTACCAATGAAAGCATTTATGCAAAAATAAGAAGCTATGAAAAAAGAAAGCTTGCAGAAGCTGCTTATCTCTAAAAAAACTTCCCCATCTTCTACTTGAGTTTATTCAAATTTAAACAGAGAACTGAATCCTAAAAACTAGATGCAAGACATGAATTGTCATCAGAGATGGAGTAAAATCAGGTCTGAAGTCTGCTGCCTTGGCAATTTCCAGTACACATGGCTCTTCCTCTCCTCAGTGTGATCCAAAGCTTGAAGAGTATGAGACAGAGCCCCTAGTGGACTGGTATTCACCTCTGTTGTAGTCATTGTTCTTAAGAAGACTCTCTTTGAATGGCCCTATCTCAAGTTGAAGTCAGAATCAGGAGTGTAAAGCAGACTGCGCAATGTCTTACTCACCTGCTCATTGTGAAGAATAGGAGAGCTGTGAGAGGTGTTTTAGGGATTATGGTCAGGGAAACAAACGTGGGAGATGGAGCAAATTGTCAAATGATTTGACCACTGTTCCCCAATGAGAGCAAAGAAATATGGCCTCACTTTCACAGTCCCATGAAAATAGAATGGAAGACAGAGGCATGAGGAGAGTCTGTTAAGAACATGTGTTGCATACAAGTGGGTGTGTGCTGCTCCCTCCAGGCCTCCTGGTGGACTGTGACCACTGCTAGACAGGGGCAGATTTTCATTTCAGGAGGGGGCTCCATATGCACAATTGCAGGGAAACCTCTCCCTGTCTTTGTCATCTCCAATGTCCTACATCATTCAAACATCATGGCACAAGGACCTCTTGTGGAGAAAGATTTGTAACTTTCATCAAAAACAGGTGGAATCTGGTGATGATTATATTATTATAGCAACACTAGTTCATTTCTCTTTTTCCAATTATTTAACAGACTCACCTTCAGATGGACAAAAGGTAAATGTTAGCCAAGCTTGGCATCACTTGCTTCCATTTCCACCTTTGGAAACTTAGGGAGGAATATATAGTTTACACAAAGCTGAAAAATGTAGGCAGGGTTTGTCACAGCAAAAAGTTTTCAAAAGTCCAGGGATGTACCACAGTAGTAGAGCAATAGTCTAGCATGTAAAGTCAAAAATACTATATGACATCACCTATTGGTTGGACATAAAATAAAGTGAATTACATGGAAACAGTCAGTAGCATGGTGATTACTGGTGCTTACTGGGGTCCTGAAGGAGGAAATGAGAAGAAGCATGTCCCATGCTACAGGGCAGCTAGGTAGATTTGCTAGTTAGACCTAGAGTGCATACTCACACAATTATATCTAATAATATTGTAGTGCATGATAAAATGTTTTAAAAGTATATTTTAGTTGCCCATATTGAATACAAATACATTGTTACAATGGAAGATGCATAGGTGAATTTGCTCATTATCTTGATCAACTCTGTTTGTATATCAAAGCATCTTAGTTTACATCTTAAATGTAATGAACAAATGAATGAATAAATAAATCTATGATACCTTGAAATTGTTCTTGAGCAAGTCTAGGGGACATGGAGTGATGATGTCATTTTGCATAATGTGGTGTGCAATCATCTGTGCTAGGCCGTTTCTTCCTCTGTGGCTCATGTTATGTTTGTGCTAAACTGAACGCAGCACCCAAAGGAGGTGTCAGAGTCACCGTGCCTGACATCAGCTTCCCCATTCCATGACACTCTGGTCTCTCAAAATGCAAGTGATTGGATAATTCAATGATGCAGTTTTCTCATTTGTTAGGAATATTTAAGAAAATGTCCTGAATTCATATCTTCCAACATGCTTTTCCTCTGCTTTATACAGCCCATGTTCACATTAATACCCTGTGATGGCCCAGAACATTGAAAGTCTCTACTTTAAGGTCACTTCCTGCACCAACTGTGTGCTGACCCCAGGACCTACTCTTCCTCTCCACATGACCGAATCTTCCTTACTGTGTGTTCTGCATTTAAACTGTTCACACCTCAAAGCATGACTTCTTTTTCCTCAGTGCACTCCATCTCCAAATAATGACCATATCAGCAAGTAAAAGTGCCAGCCTAAAACACAGTGCACTGAGCTTGACATTGGGCAAAATATTGGGGAAAGTGGAAAAGAATAAATAGCATCTGTCAACTCTTCTTCAGAACTAATATAATCCCATTTATGAAGCACAGAAACCAACCTATATCCTATTGAATATGAGTTCATTAGGTTTCCTTTCATTGTTTCTCAGATTTTTTAAAATGTTTTTTGAGAAAAATTGTTGCTGTCCTGTCCAACCTGGAACTCTCTTACCCAAGCAGTCCTCCTGCCTCAGCCTCCTGAGAGTCTAACACATAGGAATGTGCCACTGCAGTTCAGAAACCTTCACCATCCAAGCCTTGCTCTTTGGGACACAGAATGGGCTTCCCTTTACAAATGAGTGAATAAGACTACTCATCTAAAGAGCTGTGTGCTTTAGTGAATAATTCCTGTGGGCAAAACCAAGACATTCAGAGATGATTAAGAGCAACAGCTTCACTTTACTCAAGGTTTGACTCCTAATTTCTTTCCCATTGAGCCCAGTCCCCTGGCCATCCATGCTCACTGCAGGGTCACAGTACAGAAGGTGAAGGCTGGGTCCTGGCCCTTGCACAGCACCCTCAGGATGATAGTGCCCCGGGTCTCCAGTGATAAGTGGGACTTAGGTGTTGCCCTGGTCCTCCTATGTCCTGGCTGCCTCACCCTGTGTCACCGACAAAAGGCCCTGGGCTCCCTGGAGATGCTGCTGCCCTGGTCAGACCAAGGCCCAGGTTGCATCCACAGGCTGAGCTCCAACTGTGTCTCCTCCTCAGGTCCCAGGACCTAGCCCAGGGAGCAGCAGATGCCACTGAGAAATCTCTGGGTCATGGAAGCCTCCTTGGGCCCTGCTTCCACATCCAACAAGGTCTTTCAGCTCTTCCACCTCACAGGTCAGTCACCAGGGGCCTGGAGGGCCAGACAGGCCCTGCTGTAAGATCCAGGGCAATTTGCTGAGGGTCACAGAGAGGCACTTCAGCTTATAGAGACCAGGGCACTCAGTCTAAGAATTTTCACTTCAGGAATCATTTTCACCTGGAATATTAACAATTCAAATATCATTAAATCCTTACACAAAAATTTGGTGCAATGCTATTCATTTCTGAAGAAAATGCATAATTTCTTAGAAATGAGAAACTTGTGAACATGATTAAGCTTCTATTTGTAACAAAAATTAATTACTGAATGTTATCTGAATAACTCTTTACAATATCCATAATAACATCATCTTCACTATCTATTTTAATAAGATAAAATTGTCTCATAAGTTGATGAACTTTTCCAAAACAAATAATTAGAATCTTTAAAATAACCTTTTTATGATACTGTATTTCTACTTACATACTCTTATTAAATGCATTCATTTTTATGCATTTTCTTCAACTACAAACAAAGTGGGAAATAATCAATAGTTGCAGCCACATCATACCCAGGCATGCGCTGAGTTACAGCAATGACATAGAAGGTGCCATGACAAACAGAGTAGGACAGCCAGGAAGGTCCCTATGAACGTGCCTGGTCCTCCCCAAGGCAGTGTGGAGAGATGTCAGCACCCACAGGGCTCTGTCCTCGCCTTGGCCTTAGGCCAGGGCATATCCTAGGTGACTGGCCTCCTCCTGTCATTCTCAGTGGACATTCCCTAGGCACACAGCAGTCCTGAGAGTCACCAGCTACAGGAGAATGGAATCCTGGCTGCTGCTCCATCTGGTGGACGTCTCTGAAATGTTTGTAGGTACACTTGTCAGGACAGAACTCAAAAGGTCCACTCAGAAACACAACTGTGTTCTCCTGTGACTGTGGGCTCATTGTCAGCTGAGAAGATCAGAGATCTGGGAGAGGTGCTTGGGGTAAGGTTGAGAGAGTGCAGGGTGGACTGACCCACTGATATTCAACTGAGTGCTGGCTGAGGGAGGGTCAGTTGGAGGTGACGCTGATGCAGCTTAAGTCTCTTCAGATGTTCCTTCCAAATCACTCAGCTTCCCAGCCACCTTGACCTGAGCAGCTCTGTTTCTCCTGGCCCCTCCACTATGAACTTCCTGACTTGAAGCCAGCTGCCCCTAAAATGCAGTCCTGAGCCAAACTAAACCTCTCTTCTCTATGATATGGGTGTTGGTTTCCTTGTGCAGCAAGTTGAAAGCTGAACAGTGCAACAGCTAATGGAGGAAGTGAGTGGTTCAAAGTGGGGAGGAACTGTGGTATGAATCCTAATTTTACTTTTATACATGTTATGGAAGGAGAAACTGTCATGTGCTTGAGAGGACTTAGCCTCAGAAGCAGATTGGTAGTGGAGTTTGAGGACCAGCCCTTGTGCAGCAGAAATCCTGGTTATGAGGTGCAGACACCAGAAATGAAATCAGCTCATCATGAGCCTGTTCTCCAGATAGGGCAGCAGTGGTGTCAGGAAGGGATGAGAGCTTGTTCTTCTGCACTCGCTGTCCCCAGGCTTAATTGACAACTGAAGAACAAAGTCATCATTTAGAGTCCAGTTCACAGC
>NW_004624881.1:109884-135796 GCF_000247695.1 Heterocephalus glaber | reverse complement strand
AAGAACTCACTCTGCTTCTGTAAACATGCTTTATCACTCCCCAGGAACAGATGGTCCCTGGTGCCTCCCTGTAACTGCTGAACCCTGTAGCCACAGAATGTCTTATCTTGAGAAGATAGGTGGGTTGAAAAAAACCTGGGTTGTGAAAGATATTTCACAGCTCGCTGAAGGACATATTGGCCTCTCCCTGAACTTCTTTGTTTGAGTTACCCATAAAAGCTGCACTGTCCCCTGTTTCTGGGCTTCACTTCTCCTAGAGGATGGAGTTCACATGGGTGAATAAACTTCTTTTAGTTTTAACTCTGTCTTTGTCCTGGTGTTTGGTGATTTCCTGGCTCACTTGGCATAACAGTTTTGGAGGCCCCAGCGAGATCACCATCACTTAGTGACTTCTGTCCAGTGGACGGCCCCTGTCTCAGGCTCCCATGGCTCAAGATAGGCTTGGGGAGGCCATCTTGACCATTTGATCAGGGCCCTGGGAGCTTGGGCCTCCAGTGGCGGATTCAGGTAATTCCAGACATCCTGAAGCGAGTTTATCTGGAAAACCTCCAGAGGTCAGGTAAGAATCTCATGATTCTCAGTCAGTGGATCCTGCAGAGGGCAAAAGGGAAGTCAGACACAGTGCTAATTCCCATGCCTGGGACTTTGCTGTGATGGCAGGAAGTCTCCCAGTCAGTTTATCCCTTTGGTAGAGAAGGCTATAGTCTGTCTAAATATCTGTGTATCTGTTATTTGTTGTCTGTTGGCTTGCTCTGTGTGCATTTTGCTTTCAGTTCTGTTCTACATCAAGCCATGGGAGCCAGACACTCTACCCCCTCCACCCCCCTTAAATGTGTTTTACAACATTTCTCTCAGATTTATACCCCACACAAAGCAGATGAGTTTGGCATCAAGTTCTCAAAAAGAAAACTCCATACCCTGTGTCAATTAGAATGGCTGTTGTTCGGGGTGGGATGGCTAAGGGTGGGAATTCTTAACATTCAGACTACCCAACAGATTTGGAATTGGGTCACAGGAAAGGGAGGGCCCCATCACCCAGATCAGTTCCCTTTCATTGATGTTTGGATGGACCTAGTTAAAGACCCCCCCCTCTTTTCTTTTCTGTTCAAAAGTCGCCCAGTCACCTAGGTTTAGTGAAAATAAGGTCCATTGTCATTTCCTCCATTGGCAGAGTTCCCAAGAGGTGGCAGATGTGTTTGTTACTAAGCCTCTTTTTAAAAATAAGGTTTTCTAGGATCCACAGGATGAAGAGGACTTCCGACCTCATCTGCCCCCATATCTGGCCCAGGATGAAGAACATGAAGAAGACCCTGACTCCCCTTCTGATTCCACCCTCACTAATCCCTCTGCCCCAACCACACCATCTGACCCCCTGTCTCCCCCTCATACCTGATCGGCACAAACTTATGAGTCACAAGGGACAACTAGTCAAGTAACATCCACAGTCCTTCCTTTAAAACAGGTCGAGACAGGTGGTGGATTCGTGTATATTCCCTTTAGTACCAGTGACCTTTATAATTGGAAAAATCAAGTTCCCCCTTTTTCAGAAAAACCCCAGGCCTTGATTCACCTCCTAGAATCTGTTTTCCATACTCATCAACCTACCTGGAACAACTGCCAGCAGCTGCTCCACACCTTCTTCACTACGGAGGAGTGGGACCGGATTTTTCAAGAGGCCACTAAGGCAGCTCTGGGAGAAAACCCAGACCTCAGTCCCAGCACTCCAGCTTATCTGCAGTGAGCAAAGACCGAGGTGCCAACCCACTGACCAGACTGGGACCCCAACACCGATGCAGGTAGGAGAGACCTGACCAGTTACTGCCAGCACCTTTTACAGGGACTCTGCCAAGTGTCTGGGAAGCTGACTAATTTGACCAAGGTGAGTGAGGTAAAACAGGATAAGATGGAGTCGCCTGTGGCTTTCCTGGAGTACCTTCTAGAGATGTATCTGGTCTATACACCTATTAATCCTGATGCTCCAGAAAGCACAGCCAGAATAATTCTGGCTTTTGTGTCTCAGTTGGCCCCAGATATTAGAAAGAAACTTCAGAGATTGGAAGGATTTGAGAGAAAGAACAGTTCCGAGCTCCTGAGTATAGCACAAAAGGTTTTTGACAACTGGGACTCCCTGGAAGAGGCAGTCACCAAGTGGCTAGGAAAAGTTACTATTGCTGCTCTCAAAAACTGTGAGACAAGTAAACAGACTGGGAAACCTAAGTCAGAGAGACCCCCATGGCCTAAACTCGGAAGGGACCAATGTGCCTATTGCAAACAGACTGGACATTGGAAAAATGAGTGCCCCCTCAAAAAGGAAAAAGAGGGACAAAACCAGAAAAAGACACAGGAGGTTCTGACCTTTGAAGATATGAAATAGGAAAGTCAGGGATCATTCAAATTGAGCCCCCATTAGCCCATGGTAAAATTAAAAATAGGGGGCACACCAACCAACTTCCTGGTAGATACTGGGGTGGCCCATTCAGTACTGAGTAAACCTTTGGGAAAATTGACAACACAAGAGATTTTGGTACAGGGGGCTATTGGCAAGGGCACTCAGGGTTATAAATGGACAACTGCATGAACAGTAGACTTGGGTCACAGGCAAGTGATCCACTCCTTTCTGGTGATTCCAGAGTGTCCATACCCCTTGCTAGGTAGGGACCTGCTAAGAAAATTGAGTGCAACAATTACCTTTACAGAGGAAAAGGCAGACCTAAAACTAGGCATCCCATGGGGGACTGTCAAAGTTATGGTGACTTGCCCATTGGCTTCTGAATACTTGATGCTCTCAGAGCCAGAGGACAATTCAACTGGGATGATTGGTGATCTACAAACGGAGTTTCCACTTGTGTGGGCTGAAACTAACACCCCTATGCTGGCAAGCCATCAAGTTCCTATGATGGTTAGTCTGAAGTCCAATGCCCAGCCTGTTTCTGTCCAACAGTAGCCCATCATGAAAAAAGCAAAAGAAAAGATTCGGACACACACCAACAGACTCTTAGATGCTGGAATCTTAAAGCCATGCCAATCGCCTTGGAACACTACATTCCTGCCTGTCCAAAAGCCTGGTCCTTCCAACTACAGGCCTGTCCAAGACCTCCGAGAGGTAAACAAAATAACTGAGACTGTACACCCCACTGTGCCAAATCCCTATACCCTGCTAAGCCTCCTGCCCCCACAATGACAAGTCTATACTGCGCTGGACCTCAAAGATGCCATCTTCAGTCTGGCATTGGCCGAGGTGAGTCAGCCTCTTTTTGCTTTCCAATGAGTGGACCCTGAAGGAGGGTACTTGGGACAACTGACCTGGACAAGACTGCCACAAGGGTTCAAAAATTCTCCCACCTTGTCTGATGAGGCTCTAAATAGGGATCTGGCTCCATTCAGAGCATCTCATCATGAGGTGACCCTTCTCCAGTATGTAGATGACCTCCTAGTAGCAGCTGATGATCAGGACACCTGTACGGCAGCTACTAAAGACTTGTTGAGACTGTTACAGAAACTGGGATATTGAGTGTCAGCCAAAAAGGCCCAGATCTGTGCCTCCCGGGTCACCTATCTTGGGTACAAAATTGATGGGGGCACTCGACAATTGTCCCAGAGATGGAAACAAGCTATATTACAGATCCCAATACCCACCACAAAAAGACAGGTGCATGAGTTCCTGGGAACTGCTGGCTACTGCTGACTCTGGATTACAGGGTTTGCGGAGAACGCAAAGCCCTTATATGCAGCCACAGCTGAAGGGAACACACCCTTAGTATGGACAGAGACTGAACAGAGGGCACTTGAGACCTTAAAACAAGCCCTTGTTTAGGCACCAGCTTTAGCCCTCCCAGACATCAGAAAGCTTTTCTAATTGTTCTTGGCTGAGAAAGATAGAGTGGCAAAAGGGGTCCTTACTCAAACTTTAGGACCCTGGAAAAGGCCCATGTCTTATTTGTCCAAAAGACTTGACCCTATGGCTGCTGGCTGGCCACCCTGTCTCAGAGCCATCACAGTGACAGCCTTCCTTGTAAAGGAGGCAGATAAATTAAGCTTGGGTCAGGGGCCCATGATCAGCATGCCACATGCAGTCTCCTCCATGCTATGAGGAGACTCTGAGTGTTGGATATCAAACACTAGACTGACTCAATATCAGGCACTCCTGATTGACCAGCCCTGGATCAAGTTCACAGAAGCCACTACCCTAAACTCCGTGACCCTGCTGCCAGCTTCAGACCCGATGACTCCACTACATGACTGCCAGGAGACCCTCTAGGACATAACCATGACCAGGCCTGATTTGCAGGATGTGCCCCTGGAGGACCCTGAGGAGACATTCTTCATGGACAGGAGCAGCTTCATTGAACAAGGAGTCAGGTATGTGGGGGCAGTGGTGGTAGATGGCCAGGGAGCAATGAGATGAGCCACTGCCCTAGGCCATGGAGCTTCAACCCAATGAGCAGAGTTGATAGCCCTCACTCAAGCCTTAAACCTGGGTGAGGGAAAGGTTGTTAATATCTATATGGACAGTTGGTATGCCTTTGCAACTGTACATGTGTTGGGAGCAATGCTACATAATTCTAGGGAAAAATCATTTGGTTGCCTAGTTCTCTTGCCTACAGCCAAGCTACAGAATAACTCCAGTTTGGCCTCCGGTCACAACTGAGACTTCAGTGATCCAGTGATGCTGTGATTCTCCAGGACAAGAAACATCCTGGGAGAACAAACATCAGCTCAGTTCCTTGTTATTCTTGGACTGTTAATATCTTGTTTGCCGGAGATGTACTGAACTCTCTACAAGCCTTCTGTTACACCTTGTTTATCCCAATGTAAACTACTAAACTCTCTGCAAGTCATTTGTTATCATGGGAACGGTAGGTACAGCCCTCTGTGAGGCCTGGCAAAGGGGTGATTATCTCTCCCCTGAACGCTCCCCACTTGGGCCTTAGTTCACTGAGGTCAGAGTTGCTAGCCATTATATTTGTGATTAAAAACTTCCCTCCCCAACCTCTTAATATTTTAAATGATTCCTCTTACACAGTTTGGTTGACTCGAAGACTAAGGAGCTATGATCTACTCTATCTTAAAGCCTTTATGAAAATGGAACTCGTCAATTTAATGTAACATGTAATAATTGTACATTGTCAAATTGTGTAAAATTCGGGTATCAAAATGTTTCAATAATTCATAGGTGGATTTCTGTTTATGTTTCTTCTTTTCATGGTATTCAGCCAGTGTGTTAGATTCATGTTCTCAACAGTGGCTGTTCAATTACATTATCAAAAATTGATCACCCTTAAGAGGCCGGTTAGTCAATGACAGGTTTGAGACCAGAAAAATCTCTTACCAACCTAAGGCAGGGAAGTTTCTCTTCCCTATGACGGGTAAGGTGGGATTTTGTCCTGAGATCTCACCTAAGACAGGCATGGCCATCTAATAAATAAAACGGGGAGATGTGGGGAGCAGTGTCAGCCAAAAAGTTCCATTTTAAATTTACCCTCCATTGTAAATAGTTAGGAGATTATGTTATGGGGAACCATGTCCTTGCCAACTCCGATACTTACCTTCAGAGGTTGCCTTAGAAACAAGATGAATGATCTGTAACCTCAAGAAACAAAGTAGCCCTTGAGGGCGGGGAATGTTCTGAAAACTAGTAAACAAGGAAGCAGGTGTTTTTTGTATAAAGGTCATGATTAATGACCTAACTCACTGAGTGTATAAAAGAGAGGTGTAAATAAGCTTGCTTGCTCGGTCTTGGGAGCCCTCCCGACTCTGTCTCTTTGTCTTATTTTCTCAGTCCTCCTTTCCCCCATTCAGGAACCTTTCAACTGGTGATGGCTGGTCCGTCACATACATGTTCATTGAGAGATATATAAACAACAGGGCCTACTCACATCAGGAGGAAAGGACATCAAAAATAAACATGAGATCCTAGCTTTACTAGAAGCCATATGGAAGCCTAAATCAGTGGCAATAATACATTGCAAGGGACACCAGAGGCCCAACACACTGGAGACCATAGGATACCAAAAGGCTGACCTAGCTGCTAAACTGGCTGCTAGAAAACCAGTGGGGATGGTCCCCACCCTGCTCCTTAAAGGTTTTTCTGAGCTGCTGACTAAGTCACATTACTCATCAGAGGAAGAGGAACAAAATGCCTGGGTGGGAGCTATAAAAGACAAAAATGGATGGTGGAGTCATTCCAATGGCCAAGTCTGCTTGCCTCAGGCTCTTGGCTGACAGCTAATTCAACAAATACATTGGTTACTCACCTAGGAGAAAAGAAACTCAGACAATTGATAAGTTCCGGGTTCTTAGCTCCTAAGCTGGTTGCCATGGTCCAGGATGTTTGCATTTAGTGCCAGATACACACCCAGGTAAATGCCAAGACAACACCCAGGGGAAACGAGGGAACCTGATGCTGAGGTGCGCATCCTGGGGAATTTTGGGAATTGGATTTTACTGACGTCAAGCCCAGCTGCAGATATAGGCACCTGTTGGCTTGGGTAGATTCTTACTCTGGATGAGTAGAAGCCTTCCCCACTAAGGGAGAGACAGCTACTATAGTCAGTAAAAAGTTGTTACAGGAGCTCATCCGCCAATTTGGCCTCCCCCATACTCTGGGGTCCAACAATGGCCCAGCCTCCATGGCTAAGTTATCTCAATTGGTGGCCAAGGCCCTTAACATTGATTGGAAACTTCATTGTGCCTATCGGCCACAAAGTTCAGGGCATGTGGAAAGGATGAATTGAACCTTAAAAGAAGCATTAACTAAGTTTGTTTTAGAAACAGGAAGAAGCTGGCCAGACCTCCTCCCAGTGGACCTCTTGTGGGCTAGGTGCACTCCATATATAGAAAAGTTAACTCCTTATGAAATCATGTTTGGGAGACCACCCCTCTTAGTGCCCAGGGTAAATTTGGAAAATGTATCAGAATGTGAGAATCATGTTTTGCTAAATTCTTTAAAAGCCCTCCAGGTAATCCAACCAGAACTGCGGAATTAAGTTTGGGAGGCCAGGCTGGCCCCTCAACCTGATGTCACCCAGCATAAATTTCAGCCTGGAGATCTGGTGCTGGTAAAGAGACATTCATCTAAGGCTCTGGAGCTACAATGGGAGGGGCCTTTCCAGGTGATTTTGATGATGCCTTCTGCCGTAAAGGTCACAGGAAAAGCACCATGGATACATCACTGCCACATCAAAGTGACTCCTGAGGACTCCCCAGAGGACAAATGGAGGGTCATCAGTCAACCAGGCGACAAAAAGTTAAGACTGGAACAGGTTGGAAATACATCCCCTTCTTGTTAATATTTTCTGGAACATTGGTAACATTACCCCAAAAACAATTGGATCATACTGGTAATGTTTGGATTCAGCTGGCACTATCACTTAATTTGTCTGAGTTCTGTTTACATGTATATATAAATTTACATTATGCATTAGGGAGTTGTCTCATCCCAGTGTGCACTCCCTTGAGTCTGATACAACCTTATACTCTGTTTAAAGACATCCCAGGAAAAAATGTTACATATAAAGATAGTTACAATTGGGGGAACCCCTCTTATTCTAAACCAAAAAATGCTATTAAGTTATATACACCTCACATGATTATGTTAAAAAATACACAATGTGCTATATATAAAAACTGTACTACAAAATGTCTAAGATTAAAAAGGTTAGAAAAAATGTCCTGTTATGAGGAACAAAAAATCATATACAGTGATGGTCATGTGCCTTTACCATCGGGATGGTTTTATACATGTGAAGGAGTAAAGTTTAATTATATCCCTGCCTACTTGTCTGAGACTCGGTGCTGCCTACGTCACTTGGCCATAATATTGGCAGATCGAACTGATTTAATAGTGCCCAAAAGAATTAAATATTGGTCACCCTATACTGAACTAGGATGTGATGAGGATGTAGGTCTCTTGACAGATGCTCAAGTGATACCTATGATAATATCTGTGCTTGCTCAGCCCACCATAGGAATTCATGCAGAAAAAGCAGTATGAAAATTGGCATGCAAGGTGGTCAAAGGTCTAAATGCTACCTCATCTGCCTTGGCATTAATTAATCAGGAGTTACAAGAACACTGACAGGCTATACTAGACAACAGGGCAGCAATAGATTACTTGCTCTTGTTCCATAATCAAGGATGTGAAAAAATAAAGAATATGTGTTGTTTTAATATGACTGACAATAGCCCAGGGATTCAGGAAAAAATAAAGCAATTAGAAGAATTGACAGAGAAAATACATAATGAAAAATTAGGATGGGATTTGTTTCAATGGTTAACTCAATGGTTGCCTAATATGCAATGGTTAAAACAGATTTTTCTTGTAGTCATAATTGTAATCATATGTTTGTTATCATGTTGTTGCATACAATGCCTACCTTACTGTATGGAATGCTCTCAGTGGTTCATAGATTATTAAATTTGACTATTATGATGCTGGATCAAATGTATAAAGCCTTGCCTGAGAAAAAATGACAGAGATAAATCAAAGGTTTGATTTTGTACAAAAACCAGTGGGGAATGTGAGACCAAAGTGAACCTAAGAAATGCCATCTTGGCCTGTGAATGAACTCTCCTCATACCACTCCCCTTACAGAGTGCTGGAATTCCCCACAAGATAGCCATTTTTCTAAGAACTCACTCTGCTTCTGTAAACATGCTTTATCACTCCCCAGGAACAGATGGTCCCTGGTGCCTCCCTGTAACTGCTGAACCCTGTAGCCACAAAATGTCTTATCTTGACAAGATAGGTGGGTTGAAAAAAAACTGGGTTGTGAAAGATATTTCACAGCTGGCTGAAGGACATATTGGCCTCTCCCTGAACTTCTTTGTTTGAGTTACTATAAAAGCTGTGCTGTCCCCTGTTTCTGGGCTTCACTTCTCCTAGAGGATGGAGTCCACATGCATGAATAAATTCCTTTTAGTTTTAACTCTGTCTTTGTCCCAGTGTTTGGTGATTTCCTGGCTCACTTGGCATAATAGAATCTGTCAGGAAACTGCAGAGAAGGGGAATCACCCTGGATTTGTGCACACACTGTGAGAACACTCCTCTCTGACTTCTGAGATCCTACAACACTCATTTTATGGTATGGTGAATTCTAGTTTACTGAGATGAGTGTAGACTATGTCTCAGTATAGGTAAGGAGACTCAAGCAGGACCAGCACTGTGCATGAATCTGTGGCTGGCTTTCCAGAGCCAGATAATTCAAGGCCCTCCTCACACCCCTTCCTCCATCCTCTGGTTGACCTGTAAGCCAGGAGGGTCTGGAATCCTGAGAATAGAAAAGTGACTCCAATTTCTCCAAAACAGAGCAGATAGTGTCACAGATGTGAGAAATATGTATTTATTTATTTGATTAGTATTTAAATCTTTGCCCAGTTGCTTCATTTAAAGGCTTTAAATTTCAATCTGGGATTTCTTAGAAAACTCTCTGCAATGTGAGATTAAGGAAACATATGTTTTGATAAGTTTAGAGTCTTATTCCACCTCTATAAGTCATCAGAACAAATGCAAAGAAAACAGCATAGCTGTGTAAAGTTCTGTCTCTGAAAGTACTCTGGTCAACAGGGAGCAGAGTGGAGGAGCCTGTGCTGCAGAGGAAATTGCTTGGTGCGGACTCTGGGGGGCACTGATCCTTGGTTCCCAGATCTATCATTTGGTCCCTCTGTGGGCACCAGTGACTCAAGTGTCTGTGCTTCTCTTATTCTTGCTATGACAAGAAGGTTATGTTTCAAAGAATCCATGTAATTTATTAGTACAGGAAATAAAAATGGGACATTTTTCAGTATCTTATTTTAAACTCTAAATGGAAGCATAAAGATACATGTGGACTGTAGGGAACAGGGAAAGGGGACATTACTAGAATGTCTGCAGTGAGTCCTAGTCCCCTGGGAGCCATAGCAGCACAAGGCAAATTAACTTATTATACAGGAAAGGTAAAAATAATGAGACTTGGAGAAGAAGCTGAGCTTTGGGCCTGATCAGTGCTGCTCTGGGCCACAAAGAGGAAAGATCCTAAGCTAGGCACACTTTTTATTCAGTACATAGGGAGAAACAAATGTAACAAATGACTCTGGACAGAGTTAAGTACATGGGGAGAAATAAATGTAACAGATGACTGGGGAGCAGCAGAATTCCTAGATCAATGAGGAACTACACAGATGAAGATTTTGTTCCTCCCAGGATGTCTTCAGCTTAGGTAATCTTGTCCTGGAGCATCACAGCACCACTGGACCATTGAAGTCTCAGTTGTGCCCAAGGCCAACATGGAATTGTCTCAAAATGCCATAGCTGGCCTGTAGGCAGGAGAACTAGGCCTAATCAAATGATTTTTTCCCCAAAATTGTGTAGAATTACTCCCAACAGTGGACTGCAGCACAGAATTCATTGTAATGTGTGGGCAGCACTTGGAGAATTTCACTGATGATGTTAAATATCCACCTGCTTTACACTGGAGATCACGAGGATGATTCTCTGCTGTCAAATTCTCCTATTAGGGACCTTGTGTCATAGGGAATAAGATGTCAATTACCAATTAGTCTTTTAAAAAGCATTTTTCTATGAGAGTATTTATATTTGTTGCTGAGTCAAGTGGAAAGAGTAAAACCAGGTGATAAAGGAAACACAAGATGCCCACATGACTAACTTTAAGTCTAAACATTTGTATTTTAAAAAATGTTAACACTCTTTTAAATAATTTATCACATGTAGAAAATCTATATTTTAATATTTTTTTCTTCTTTTTGTTTTCATTTCTGTTTTGGGTGATTAAAATGTGAACACCACTTATTTTAGGATCATTAACCAAAGATAACTGAAAAATAATTTGGCCACACAGTTTTGAAAGATTTAAATATGTTTGTATTTATTTCTATAAATACTGTACAACCACTGTGTGCATTAACATATATACATTACAATTACAAGTACATTACATTATACATTGTGGAAACTTTATATATATTTATATACATGTGTGTGTACATTTTCCTAGCTGGCATTCTAGGATGGATCACTTAAAAGCTCTGAATCTGAGCTTTCTCACCACAAAGTGTCATGTTCTATAGCTACCTGAAGAGACTACCGCTAGGACTAAATTCACATGCATCCTGGACAAACCTGGACAGGTTCCTGGTGACAATGTGTGAGGACAGTGAGTGATTCCTGTGTCTCCTCTCCTCTCAGATAGGAGAGTCCTGCCCCAAGGCCTTTGCTTCTTAAGGTCAAGACTCAATCCTCAGAGTCTCCCTGCCCATGTTTTCCTCCATGTTGGCTCCTCTGACATCTACATTCCACATTTTGTTGAGAATATAAGAAAATCAAAGTAAGTAAAATGTTTAAAATACACTCTGGATAGTTTACTTATAGTTATTTCACTAAAGAATAAAAAGGTAAAAAGAATAAATACAGGCTATTTTTCCACAGGAAAAATGTTCATCTGTGTTAGTGAAACCAATAACTTGATGACTGAGGTTTCTTCTCTGTCAGGGATAGTGCTGGAATTTTATGCACACAACCGGATATGGGGCTGTATTTTAAAGTTAGCACAGGGGAACTCGGATAAGAATGAAAATGCTGAAAGGACACTCATGAGTTACACTATCCATAGCAGATTTGATCACACACCCATGCATATTGTTTATTTCTTAATAATGAAGGTAGTTATAAAAGTTAAATAGGACAACTTTATTCAATATATTGCTGTCATATTGATTCTAAAGATCTTCTGAAAACAATTATTTCTCTAAATTTTAATTTGCAAATTAGCACATTTCAAACAATGGTGAAATATAAGTTCCTCCAACATGGGTCAGGATGCCAAGGCTTTAACTGCCTCTCTTTTTTTTTTTTTTTTTTTTTTTGGTACCAGGGATCAAACTCGGATCCTTCCACTTACAAAGCAGGCAGTGGAACCACTGAGCTAAATCCCCAGCCCTTATTGCCTTATAACATATTTGGAATAACTTTAAGAAGCGTGAGTTTTGTGGCATTTCTGTTATAGTAAAGATGTGTGAGGTAAAGTTCAGGACTTTACCATTGCTATAGCACAGTGGGAAGGATCTGAGTCATCCTCCTGTGGCAGTTAGCACCTCTCCATCTCCAGATCTTCCCACCATACTGATCCAAAACTCTGTAAGCATTAAGTCTGTCTCAGCTTCTCTCTGTTCATTAAGCCTATAGCACCCACCATTCCACCATCTCCACTTCCTAAAGTGCATCCATGCAGCTTTTGTACTCCTGTTGTGGGCTTCTTTCACTCAGTGTGACATCATCAGTGCTCCTGCATGTTGTAACTTGCCTTCCCCTTAAGAGAAGGAATAATAATCCCTGGATATGCATATCACATTTTTGTGGATACATTTGTGGATGAAGAATTTTTGTGTTTCCCACCTGTGGCTATTGTGAATTTTGCAGGTATTAAAATGGCATATAAACAGCTATTTGAGTGTCTGCATTACCTCCTAGGCATACACGGAAAAGGTGGAATTACAACTTCATGTTCAAATTTTGTTTCATTTTTGAGACATCAAGATATTATTTTCCTTATTGGCAGCATCATTTGAAATGACTTCAAAAAAAGTACAAAGATTTACAGGTATTCCATATTCTTGTCATAAAGTACTTTGTTTTATTTGTTTCATTAATGAATTTTTTCCTACTGAATGTACATAGGTATCTTGTGATTTAGCTTTACATTTGCCAAGTGATGAATGACCATGGCATCTTTTAAAATCCCTGTTATCCACCTTCATGTCTTATCTCTATCATACAGAGCACTATTCATGTTCTGATACTGAGGGAGTTGTGGAAAGAGAATGGATGATGGGTAACATTTAAACTCAAGAGTAGGAATTACTATGACTTTGTCGAAGAGGTGACAGTAAGGTTACATTCATGATTTCTAAGAAAAATAACATGATACTGACATCTGATGTAAGGAAGTTTCACATGGGGTTATTGGACAAGGATCTCTAAAAAGGAAATATCCTTTTCTTAAAAGTCAGAGTTTGCTGAAATATTACAATCAAGTCTGAAGAAGTAAATATGAATGCAAAAGACATACCATGAGAGAATTAAATTGTTATTCATGATATGGACCTATAATGTACATTTACTTTCATTTTCTATTCAATTTTTGTTTTGTTTTGTTTTCTTAAATTCTTTTATTGGTACTTTTTAGGTATACAATATGTTTACCCTTATCATTGGGTGCTTGTACCTGTACATCATGTATCTTGCTTCTTACTTTTTCCCCATTACCTGTGGGCCCTTCCCTATTTACACAGATTTCATTTCCACTTTTTTCTTTTCTCATAATTTTTCCTTTTGAATAATGTACATCAGCATTTGATGATTTCTAACTTCACATGGGTAAATATACTTCACATTTCTTGAAATTTTAATAGAAATATTATTGCTCTGCAAATTTTTATATTTCTTAAAATGTTTTCAATAGTAGATGCTTCATAAAATATTAATTTCTCAGGAGAAAAATAATATTTTTAAATAGGTAAGATTGAGTATTATTTTTGTTTTACAATTTAATAAATCATGCAGATGCTAATTATCTTAAGGAAATTTTCAGAATTGACTAATGGTAATCTTTATGTATCACTGTTGTCTCTGTCTTCAGACAAACCATATGAGTGCACCATGGAAAATTACAATGATACCTCTAGCAAATTCATCCTCTTGGGCCTGTTCCCCCCCATCAAGCCTTGGCCTTTTCCTTTTCACTTTCACCTTCCCCATCTTCCTGTTGACCCTGGCTGGCAACCTGTGCATGGTCCTGCTCATCCTCTTGGATGCCCAGGTCCACACACCCATGTACTTCCTGCTCAGCCAGCTCTCCCTCAAGGACCTCATTTACATCTGTGCCACTGTGCCCAAGATGGCTTCCGGTTTCCTCTTTGGAAACAAGTCCATCTCCTTCATTGGGTGTGGGGTGTAGAATTTCTTTTTCAGGACTTTAGCATGTGGAGAAGCACTGATCCTGATATCTATGTCCTATGACCGTTATGTGGCTATTTGCTTCCCTCTGCACTACCCTATCCACATGAACAGAAGAGTGTGTGTGCTGATGATCCTGGGATCCTGGGCAATGGATGCTGTAAAGTCCTCTGCTCACACAGTCTATGCCCTCTGTATCCCTTACTACAGGTCCAGAACCATCAATCATTTCTTTTGCAATATCCCAGCCATGCTGACTCTTGCCTGAATGGACACCTGGGTCTATGAGTACATTGTGTTTGTGAGCACCTTCCTCTTTCTCCTGTTCCCTTTCCTGGTCATCCTAGGTTCTTACGGGAAAGTGTTCCTTGCTGTCTACCACACGGACTCTCAGGAAGGCAGGAAGAAGGGCTATTCCACCTGCAGTGCCCACCTCACTGTGGGGACTTTCTACTATGTAACTTTTGTTTTTACTTATCTCTACCAAAAGTCCTTCTGGTCTCCAGAAGAGGACAAGGTGGTGGCTGTCTTCTACACCATCCTTACCCCAGTGCTCAACCCTGTGATCTACAGCCTGAGGAACAAGGAGGTGCTGGGGGCACTAGGAAGAGTGGCTGGGAAGTTCCTCTCTACAACAATGTAGGCAAGTTTCTGCCTCAGTGTATTCAGCAATACATAGTCATTAGAAGCATGTTTAACACTGAGGCCTCAGAAACTAGAATTCAGGTTTAAGATTTAAAAATTCTGAGGTATGATATGATAAAAATTATGTGTTCTTTTATATACATTCTTGCTTTCTTTGTCACAGCTTTTCAATAAAAGTATTGGTCTTAAAGTTTTCATCATTTTAAGTACAATATTGTATCTTTATGGAGATATTGAAATGGAAAAACTTTGCAGTCTTTTTGAAGGTATTGTGTGATCAAAACATTTGTTGAATTATTTTAATGTTTAAAAATTACAGTAAAAAGCACATTGCTCTGAATCCCCCTGAAAATACTCACACTCCTTTGAACACACTTATCCCATTGTCTTTTCTTACTTTGACCTCTCAAAATTTATGTGATTGGGTAAATCCTGTTATTGAATTTTCTCATGTGTAATAGGAATCTATCAAGGAAAGCTTCCTGAGTTCACATCTTCACCTACACATGCCAATTACTATTGTACATCAGGAACTTACACTGACAGTGTGACAGCACAGAGGACAGAAACTTCTTGTACCTCAGGATCACTGCTAATTCCTCTCACCTGCTGACCTTCAGGATCTATGTTCTCAATACATTGCAACTGTAAGCAATGATTCCCATCAGCATATAAGATTCCCACCTAAAATGCAGTACATTTTGAGTGACATTGTTTAAAAATGGAGCCCAACACATGAAAAAATAAATTATTATCTTTCAACTATAGATTCTACAATGAAACATAACACATTGATGCCCATTCATAAATCACAGAAATCCATCCATGTTCTTCCCATTCAATCTGTGTAGAAATGGTTTGTCCTAATTTCAAAAGTTCCCCACAGTGTTTTTGAAACAAGGTGTCACTATTTTGCTCCAGGTAGCCTTTAGCTCCTGGGCTCAAGCTGTCCTCCTGCCTCTGACTCCTGAGAGTCTAAGCCATAGGAATGTACCTCAGAAACCTTTGTCACACAAGCCTTGCTGTTTGGGATACAGAATGGTCTTCATTTTAAAAATGAGTGAATAGGACTGCTCATCTACAGTGCTGTGTGCTGTAGTGAATAATTTCTGTGGGCAAAAGGGAGACATTCTGAGATGAGTAAGAGCAACAGCTGCATTTTACTCGTTTTGACTCCTGATTTCTTTCCTTTGAGCCCAGGTCCCTGGCTATCCATGCTCACTGCAGGGTCCCAGTGCCAAAGGTGAAGGCTGGGACATGCCCCTGCACAGCACCCTCAGGATGACAGTGCTCTGGGTCTCCCGGGACAGCTTGGGATCAGGAGATGCCCTGGTCCTTCTGTGTCCTGGTTGCCTCACCCTGCAACACCTACACAAGGCCCAGGGCTCCCTGGAGATGCCACTGCCCTGGTCAGACTGAGACCCTGGGTCCCTCCCACATGCTAAGCTCCAACTGTGTCTACTCCTCAAGTCCCAGGACTTGGCCCAGGGAGCAGCAGATGCCACTGAGAAATCTCTGGGTCATGGAAGCCTCCTCAGGCCCTCTGTTGACATCCAACAAAGTCTCTCGGCCCCGCCTCCTCCTCACAGTTCAGTCCCTGGGTGCTTAGAGGACCAGATGCACCCTGCTGTAATATCCAGGGAAATTTGCTGAGGGTCACACAGAGGTGCTTCAGTTTACAGATACAAGGGCATTCAGTCTGTGAATTTCAACTTCAGGAATCATTTCTGCCTGAATAGTAACAATTAAAATATTGTTAAAACCTTTACACAAAAAATTGGTACAATATTATTCATTTCTGAAGAAAATCCATAATTTCTTGGAAATGAGAAATTTGTGTACATGATTAAGCTTCTATTTGTAACAAAATTATTTACTGATTATTTTGTAAATAACTTCCTACAATGTCCATATTATTTTCACTATCCATTTTAAGAAGATCAAATTGTTTCATAACTCAATGAACATTTCCAAAGGAAATAGTTGCAACCTTTAGAATAACCTGTATGTGATATTCTAAGAATTTCTACTTACATGCTCTTATTTAATGCATTTCATTTTCATGCACTTTCTTCCATTACAAAGTGGGAAATAATCAATATATGCAAGCACATCATACCCACGGATGCACTGAGCTACAGCATTGACATAGGATGTGCCATGACAAACAAGAGCAGGGCATCCTGGAAAGGTCCCCAGGAACCTGTCTGTTCCTCCCCACTGCAGCCTGGAGAGATCTCAGTGCCCCAGATGGAACTGTCTTCACCTTGGCCTCATCCCAGGCCATGTCTCTGGTGACTGCCCCCTCCCATCAGTCTCAGTGGACATTCCCCAGGGTCACAGCAGTCCTGAGACTCAGTTGGCAGCTACAGGAGGACAGAATCCTGGTGGCTGCTCAGTCTCCTGGAGGTCTCTGAAATGCCAGGTGGGGAGCGAGAGGTTCATAGGTACATTTGTCAGGACAGAACTCAAAAGGTCCACTCAGAAACAGGATTGTGTTCTCCTGTGACTGTGGGATCATTGTCCACTGAGTGGATCAGGAGTTCTGGGAGAGGTGGTCAGGTCACGGGGTGAGAGAGTGCAGGGTGCACTGACCCACTGATATCCAGCTGAGTACTGTTGGAGAGAAGGTAATTTGGAGGTTGCACTGATGGAGCTTAAGTCTCTTGCTGATGCTCTTTTTGATCTGGGCTCTGCTCTGACTTCTGATATTCTTCTATGGTCATATTACAGTGTAGAGAATTCTAGTTAAACAAGTAGAGAGTACAATATATCTCAGTATAGGTAGGGAGACTCAGGTAGGACCAGCTTTTTTCACAAAGATGTGGTTGGCTGTCCAAGGTCAGAAACATCAAGGCCCTCCCCATACAACTGACTCCATCCTCAGGTTGACCTGTAAGCCAGGAAGGTCACTTTCTGGGAGATCAAGAGCAAGGGACAGGTCATGTGTCCTGAGGAGAGAAAAGTGAATCAGATTTCTGCAAAACAGGTCAATAGTGTCCTGGCTGTAAGCAATAATCATTTACTTATGCAATTTCTATTTAAATCTTTGACAATTCATTTCATTTAAAAGCTTTAAGAACTCTTTCCTGAATGTTCTTTGAAAACTTTCTACAAAATGACTGGAGGCCTTTTCAGTTAATTCAGTCTTGCTCCACCTCCATAAATGATCCGAACAGATGCAGTGAAAGCAGTATTGATTTGTATTCTCCCTCTCTGAGAATCCTCTTATTAACAGGGAGCAGAGTGGGGGAGCCTGTGCTTCAATGGAAACTGCATGGTGCTGACTCTGGGGGTGCCACTCCTTGGTTCCCAGCTCTTTCACTTAGTCCCTGTGTTCTTCAATATGTCCAATATAAATGACTGTGCTTCTCTTATTTCTGATATGAAGAGGAATCTATACTGGAAAAGTCTATGTATTTTATTAATACAGGAATCCAAAAAGAGGTGTATTCAGCATCTTATTTTCTACTCTAAATAGAAGTCTAAGAAAAAGAGGGCTATGGAAGGAAATGATGCAGAGGGATTACAAATGATGATAATGCAGAATTAATTTTATTTCATGGGAAGCATTTGCAGAATTTTGTTTATGTTGCTGAATATGTACCTGATTTACTCAAGGTCATAAAGGTGCTGCTCTACCATCTAATTCTCTTAGCAGGGACAGTTTGTCATTGAGATTAAGAAATAAGGCCTGATTTAGACACTCAAAACATTTTTCTTTGGCAATGTTTACATTTGTGGCAGCATCAATTGGAAAAATAGTAAAACAAGGTGATAAAAGATAATGCAGGAAAATGCCAAAGTGAGTAACTTTTAAACACTGAAGTAATCATCTAGTGCAGCAAGATTTTCACATACTTTCTGAATAATTTATATCCTGTAGAAAATTTTGATTTAAATATATTTTTATTTTTCTTTTTATTATTGCAATGTGAACCACCCTTCTTTCAAGTTATTACACAAAGATATTTAAATAAACATACTTAAAAATGTTTACTTGCACTCACTTGCATCCAAGAGAATGTGAGGACATCTCCCCACCTGTGCAGGCCCACTGGCCACCAGTTTGGTGACGTGGGTGCCTGTAACAACAACCAACACCCCCCCCCATACCTCTGGCCTCTTGGCTATGCAGCTATCAGGTTTCACACTACAGAGGCACAGGGATTATAAAGGCCATTGTCCTGAGGTGCAGAAGTGAACAACAGAGAGAGGGCCTCTCTAAGGCTCCCTGATGAAAACTGAAGCCCACTGGAAAAGTGAAAAGAATCTCTGCAATATAGGCACCCCGGAACACCATACTTGGTAAGTTGGAGGAATCATCACCTCCCATTTAAGCCTGGATTATTTTCAAGGGAAAGATAGCTGGAAGCTGTAATAGAACCTTACAGAGTTCAACACTGCAGGAGGACAGGGAGCTCAGTTTGGGACTTGCAGCCAGAAATCCCCCTGAATTTCATGGGTCTGTGACTGGCTTACTGAGACTCATTGATTTATAACTGACAGTACCAAAAAAAATGAGAAGACATTTAAGCAAGTCAAAAACACAGACTTCCACCCCACAAAAGGCAATTTCTGGGGAAAACTATGTGGAAAATTTTGATAACAAACCACCTGGACACCCTCAACTGATAGCATAGGAAGTAACAAAACAGGAAAATGAGGCTTAAAAAAATTCAAAGCAGAAATAACCTCCCAGATAACTATAGAGATGGTGAGCAGAGTGAAAGTCATAATTAGAGGATGTAGAACAGGAACAGATAAAAAAGTAGATGAGCTCAGAAACATGCTGGAAGCCATGAATGCCCAGCATAAGAAAGGAATGGAAACCATGATAGCCCAATATCAGAAAGAGATGGAATCCATAAGACAGATTCAAACAGATATTTAGGAGATTAAAAATGCCATTGAAAGCATGCATACCAGATTGAGGGAATCTGAAGATAGAATATCAGATATAGAAGACAGGATTGTGGTTAAGGACCATGAAAACAGAGAATTCTTAAAAATAGTAAGGGACTATGAGAAATCAATCCAGCAGCTGCTAGATGATTCAAAGAAGAATAACATAAGACTGATAGGAGTCCACAGAAAAACAGGAGAAAATACAATTGACATTAAAAACTGTTCACAGAAATAAAAATAGAAAACTTCCCAGACAGAGGTGGAGAATTGGACATACAGATAAGTGAGCATATAGAGCTCCAACAAGGCATGATCAAAGAAAATCTATGCCTAGACACATAATAATCAAGGTCCCAGAAACCCAAAAGAAGAACAAAATCCTATAGGCAGAGAAAAGAAACAAATCTCTGATAAAGGAAAGCCCATCAGAATCACTGCAGATTTTTGAACAAAAATCTTCACATCAAGGAGAGCCTGGAGTCAAGTATTTTGAGCCCTAAAAGAGAGTAACTTCCAACCTAGATTGTTGTATCCTGCAAAATAATCTTTCAAAATCAACGGGGAAATTAGATACTTTCACAACAAAGAACACCTGAGAAATTTCATGAACACCAAACCAGCACTCTTAACAATCCTAAGCATTATCCTAGAAAAAGACAATGAAGGTCACAACTCCATGAGGTCCAACAGAGGGAAGCCACCAGGCAAGGTAAGAAATTAAAGGGAAAGGGCAAAAACAGAAACAAAAACAAAACAAGATATAAAAAAGCCAACAATAGTCAAACATCATGACAAGGATGAGTCAATATCTATCAATTGTAACTATCAAGGTTAATGGTCTCAATTCACCAATCAAAAGAAATAGACTGGCAGAATGGATTAAGAAGCAAAATTCAACAATATGTCATATACAAGAAACACATCTAACTCAAAAAGAAATACATAGACTGAAAGCAAAAGGATGGAAAACAGTTCTCCATGCCAGAGGAAACCATAAAAAAGCAGGGGTAGCAATTTTATTTGCAGGCAAAGTAGGTTTCAAACCAAAACTAATTAAGAGAGACAAAGATGGTCACTAAATCCTTGTGAAGGGAACAGTCCAAGAGGAAGAGATGACAATCATAAATATATATGCACCAAGTACTAATGCCCCCAACTATGCAAAACAAATATTAATGGACATGTAAAACCAAATAAGCTCTAATATAATTGTAGTGGGGGATCTGAATACTGCATTATCACAATTAGATCATCTGGATGAAAACTTAACAACAAAATTCTAGAACTGAACCAAACTATTGAACAAATGTACTTAATAGATGTTTACAGTGTTCCACACCACAAAAACAGAATACACATTCTTTTTGGCTGCACATGGGTCATTCTCCAACATAGATCACATGCTAGCTCATAGGAAATGTCTAATTAAATGTAAAAGAATTGAAGTTATCCTCTGTATATTATCAGACTATAGTGCAATAAAATTGGAGGTCAGTAACATAAGAAACCACAAAACTCACAGAAACTCATGGAAATTGAATAACACCTTCCTGAACAACCAATGGGTGACAGAAGAAATTAAAGAAGAAATTAGACAGTTTCTATAAGTAAATGATAATGCCAGTACAACATACAGGAATCTATGGGACACAACGAAAGCAGTTCTACATGGGAAATTCATAGCAGTGAATGACCATATCAGGAAAACAGAGAGAACTCAGTTAAATAACCTAATGCAGAACCTCAAGCTCCTAGAAAAAGAAGAGCATAACAAACCCAAGGCTTGTACAAGAGAGGAAATTATAAAGACCAGAGCAAAAATCAATGAAAATAAGACTAAGAGAATGATACAAAACATTAATGAATGAAAGAGCTGGGTTTTTTGAAAGAATAAAAAATAATCGATAAATCCTTAGCCAACATTATCAGAAAAAGGAAAGAAAAGGCTCAAATCCATGAAATCAAGAATGAAAAAGGTGAAGTCACAACAGATCCAGCAGAAATCCAAAGCACCATCAATACCTACTTTGAGAACATCTACTCTAATAAAATGGAAAACACAGAAGAAATGGACAGATTCCTAGATACATACAAATTACCAAAGTTAAATGAAGAAGATATAGAAATTCTAAACACCCCAATTACAAGGAGTGACATTGACAATGTAATAAAACATTTAACAACAAAGAAAAGCCCAGGTCCTGATGGCTTCACTGATGAATTCTACAAGACATTTAAAGAAGAACTATCACCATTACTCTTCAAACACATCAAGGAAATTGAAAGGGAAGCAAAGCTTCCAAATTCACTCCTGGAAGCAAGTATTACTTTGATTCCAAAACCAGGGAAAGACACAACCCAAAAAGAGAACTACAGGCCAATCTCCTTAATGAATGTTGATGCAAAAATCCTCAACAAGATATTGGGTCATAAGAGGGTCATTAAGAAAATCATACACCCTGACCAAGTCAGATTTATTCCAGGGATGCAAGGATGGTTCGACATTTATAAATCAATAAACATAATACACTATATTAACAGAGTCAAGGACAACAAACGTGATCATCTCAATAGATATATAAAAGACATTTGACAAAATAAAGCATCAATTCATGACAAAAACCCTAAAGAAAATTAGCATAGAAGATCTTTATCTCTACTTGATCAAGGCTATCTATGAAAAACCAAAAGCCAACATCATACTAAATGGTCAAAAACTGAAAACTTTCATGCTAAAATCAGGAACAAGACAAGGATGCCCACTATCACCACTCCTGTTTAATATTGTTCTTGAAACATTAGCCACACCAATTAGAAAAGACAAAGAAATAAAAGGAATAAAAATAGTAATGGAAGAAGTTAAACTGTCATTATTTGCTAATGATATGATACTTTACATAGAAGACCCAACATGCTCTGCCAAAAGACTTCTAGACTTAAATAACAGATTCAGTAGAGTAGCTGAATATAAGGTCAACACTCAAAACACAATAGCCTTTTTATATATAAATAATAGACTCCCTGGGAGAGAAGTTAGGGAAACAATTCCTTTTACGATACCATCCAAAAAAATGAAGTATCTAGGAGTCAGTCTAACAAAGGAAGCCAAAGACCTCGACACTGAAAACTATAGTACTCTGAAAAATGAAATTGAGCAAGATATAAGAAAATGGAAAGACATCCCTTGTTCCTGTATAGGAAGAACCAATATAGTGAAAATGGCCATACTTCCAAAACTATTATATAGGTTTAATGCAATGCCAATTGAAATTCCAACAATATATTTCACAGAACTACAGAAAAAAATCCAAAAATTCATTTGGAACCAGAAGAGACCTAGAATAGCAAAAGAAATTTAGCCAACAGAGATATGACTGGGGGTATTACAATCCCCAACTTGAAACTATACTACAAAGCTACTGTGATAAAAAACAAGGAGGGTGCTAGAAAAGAAACAGACCCGAGGATCAGTGGAATAGATTAGAATACGCAGAAACAACTACAGATATGATCAGCCACCTCATCTTTGACAAAGGAACCAACCATCCTCATTGGAGGAAAGATAGCCTATTTAATACATGGTCTTGAAAAAAGTGGATTTCAACCTGCCAAAGATGAAAACTAGACCCATACCTATCACCATGCACTAAAATAAGATTGAAGTGAATTAAACACTTAAATATTAAAACAGAAGCACTAAATTTGCTGGAAGATAAGTTAGGTAGAACTCTTGAAGACATTGGTATAGGACAAGACTTTATGAACAAAACCTCAGTGGCATGGGAACTTGCACAAAGAATCAACAACTGGGATCTCATCTTATTAAAAAGCTTCTGCTCTACAAGAGAAACTACCAACAGAGCTAAGAGACAACCTACAATGTGGGAAGAAATTTTCAGCAACTGTACCTTAGACTAAGGACTACTGTCTAGAATATATAAAGAACTAAAAAAAAATCAGACCCCCCCCAAATTCAAAGACCCAATTCAAAAATGGACATCTGAAATGAAACAGACATTTCTCAAAGAAGTAAAAGCAGCAAATAAATATATGAAAAAATGTTCAACATTACTGGTCATTCGAGAGATGCAGATGAAAACAACACTGAGATTCCACTTCACCCAAGAAAGAATGGCTGCTATCAAGAAATCATCCAATAGCAATTGCTGACATGGGTGTGGGGAGAAAGGAACCCTTCTCCATTGTTGGTGGGAGTGCAGACTGGTGCAATCACTGTGTAAATCATTACGGAGATACCTCAAAGAACTAGGCTTAGAGGTCCCATTCAACGTAGCTATCCCCCTGCCAGGTATCTACCCAAAAGAAGTAAAAGAATCATGCCACAATGACATATGTGCACCCATGTTTATAGTGGCACAGTTTGTAATAGCTAAAACTTAGAAACAACCCAAGTGCCCATCAACTGGACACTGGATAAAGAAGATATGTTTTTTTTATAAAACGGAATACTACTCAGCCATTAAGAACCAGAAACTAGAGACATTTATAGCTAAATGGATGCATACTGAGGCCATCCTCTTAAGTGAAACAAATAGGACACACGTGTAAATACCAGATAGTTTCTCTAGTGTGAGAAACTGAAAGTATAATTAAGGATACACATAGATGAAGTTGCCTAGTAACATTTTTCTTGGATTGTGTTTCCATCACGTGTCATATGACTGCATTGAAATTTAAATTACTGAGAAGTTTGGCTTATGTGGAGTATGCTAGCTAACTGGAGGGTTTTTTCCAGACCACTATTTGTTCACTGTTGGTTTTTGGCATTTTTCTAAAATAAATCACATCCTCTGGTGTCTTGTTGGTACTTGAGTTTTTTTTAAGGTATAAGGTAAATGTTTAAGTGCTTTTCAGTTTTGTTTTGGTATAGCTCTACTGTATTTGAATATTATTGTAGGGTTTTTTCCTTGCATTGTTCTTCTTTCAATGGTTTTAATTTTTGCATGTGTGTGTGATAATAAAGTTATTTTTAAATAAAAAAATGTTTACATGTACTTATATTTAATATATAAATATGTATAAGCCTATATAGATGCCCTACACACATGTGTAGACAGTTATCATGTGTGCATGTGATCACAGTTACATATATACTTTATACACACTGGGGTACATGTGTGGGAGCCTTCATGGCTGGCATGCTAGGACAGTTAATTTATCATCTCTCCATCTCAGCTTTCTCATCTGTAAAATGTCATGGGATGTGTCACCCTGAAGGGAGTACTATTAGGGTTAAATCCAACTCAGGCCTGGACAGACCCTGTCACACTCCTGGGGACAGCATGTGAGGGCAGTCAGTAAAGTCCCTGCCTTCATCTCTCCTCTCAGGCAGGACAGAGTCCTGACCAAAGTCTCTGCTGCTTTGCTGCCTGACTCCATTCTCCAAGGCTTCTTGTGTGCATTTACCATGTAAATGTCAGTAATGCTCACATCTACATTGCATAGTTCTAGGAGAACTTAAGAAAAGCAGTGTAAGTGGGTATGTTTACATTGGGCTTCATATAGATTACTTATATTCATTCCACAGAGCAGAAGAGTAAAAGTCCCTATATGAATAGATTTATTTTTGTGTGAAAATGCTCCTTTGCACTATTGAAACAAATACTAGATGCCCAAGACTGCTCCTGTGTCAGAAACAGTGTTTGAAAGTTGGGTGCACAACACAATACAGTACATTATTGTAACACTTGTCCACATTGGTGTGGAGAAACAGCCAGAGGCTGACCATGGGTTTGGGTATTTAGCTCAGTGGTTCTGCCACCTGCTTCGCAAGTGCAAGGACCCAAGTTCAATCCCTGGTACCCAAAAAAAAGAATAGAAAAGATACTGACTGGTGCTCCTGAGGTAGAGTGTCCCATACCAGATCTGATGTGACATTTGCTTTTCAGTCCCGTGCTGCTTTTCCATATCTGAAGTCAGGATAACTGACCATCTCATGGACAGTGTGTCACTGAGAGGACTGTTCCAGCAACAGGAGACAAAAGTTGCTGTAGTGTCCAGTGCATTAGTGATTTCCAATATCCTACTTTCTACTGCTGAATTGAAATTTCTTAACTAAATGTAACATGATTGCAACAGTCTACTCTGATATTGATTTCAAAAAAATTTATAAAAAATAATCTACTCCACTAACGTTTCCTTTGCAAACTTACACAGGTCATAAAGTAGACTATTAGTCATTCTAACAGTGTTTTGGATACATCTTTATCTACCTTCAAGTGCATTGGGAATCCAAATTCAGAAGAATTGCAGTAGATTTAATGTTCCTTGACACTTTTTTTATTAAATTCTTGTATTTGGTACATTGTAGGTATACAACACAATTACATTTCTCATTGGGAATTGTACCTTTACATAATGAATCTTGGTTCTTATTTTTTCCCCATTCCT
>NW_004624881.1:90467-101994 GCF_000247695.1 Heterocephalus glaber | reverse complement strand
ATGAGAAATTAGAGACATTTATAGCTAAATGGATGCACATTGAGGCAATACTCTTAAGTGAAATAAATAGGACACACATGTATAAATACCAAATAATTTCTCTAGTGTGAGAAACTCAACATGTAAATAAGGACTAAAAGGTATAAAAGATAATGTGAAATAGGAAGAAAAGGGGCAAAATGGAAGGGGAAATGAGAGGGTTAGGGGAAAGGAAAGAAGAGAATGGAATTTATATGAAAAAATGGAAAAAGAGAAACAAAATCTTTGTAAATAGGGAAGGTGGAGGGGTTGGTGGGAGGGTTGGGAAAGGGTGAAAAATAAGAACCAAGAGAGATTATGTAAAGGTGAAATTTCCAATGATGAATATCATTATATTGTATACCTAAAATGTACCAATGATTAGAATGAATAATCGACAATGCAAAATAGAAAGAAAAGGTCCAAAGGGGTAGGGGTAGTGGGAGGGACAGGGGAAAGGAAAGAAGGGAAAGGAAAAATGATGAGAAATGAAAAAATGGAAACAAAGTCTTTGTAAATAGGGAACTGTGGAAGGGGTGAAGGGAGGGCTATTAATGGGGAAAAATAAGAACCAAGATACATCTTGTAAAGGTACAAGTTCCCAATGAGAAATGCAAATGTGTTGTATACCTAAAATGTACCAGTAAAAGAACTGAAGTAATAAAAAGAAAATTCTCTTATTGAGAAATGAAATGCAAGAGAAACGATGAGAGCCCACACTGAAAACAAAATGTATGAATTACCATAACATTTATAACAGGTGGGTGGCAAGAGACATGTGTTCCACATTTCTGAACAAAAGAACCCTGTAATAAAACCTGACATAAAGGAAGATTGACATGGGATGTTTGGACAAAGACTACCAAAAAAGCCATATATTTTATTAAAATGAGTGCTAACCTGGTGAAATACAGTGGTACTTTTGATCAAGAATTTAATTTATTGTATGATTTTGGAAAAGATGCCCACATTTGTGTTTGGATGGGAAAATTGGCTGTGGTCATGTTTGTGAACCAAGGAAAAGTTTGGAAATAAAACAAAATTATTCCAAATGCTCTGTTTGTGAACCAAACTGTTTGGAAACAAAAGTGTTCATGGACACAAGTACCACTGTACTTGAATTAAGTCTGAAAAGTGAATGTTTAAGAAAAACAATGTATATTTATCTTAAAATTTATTAAAAATGAACCTAAAATATGCATTCACATGGATTTTCTAGCATAAATTTTGAAAATAATTCAGAATTTGATGACTTCTAATTTAGTATGTGGCCTTAAACCATTTATGATGCTTGAGGTTTAACAGAGATGTTATTGTCCTCTAAATATTTAGATTTTAAAAAAAACTTTTAGGTCATAAATTGTTGTAACAAAAATGGTAGAGTCTTGGTTTAAAATAGCATACCCTTTTTCAAAATGGGTTCTTCATTTAAAAGTGTACTTTTTTTGAATATGTCACAGGATAAATACATTAGGGAAATTTTCAAAGTTGATGATCTCTACCTATCACTGTTTTGTCTGTGTTTAGGGTAAACTATACTCATGCTCCATGGAAAATTACAATGAGACCACTACCAATTTCATCCTCCTGGGCCTGCTCCCCCCATCAAGCCTTGGCATTTTCCTAATCACTCTCATCAACTCCATCTTCCTGATGGGCCTGGCTGGCAACCTGTGCATGGTCCTGCTCATTCTCATGGAAACCCAGCTCTACACACCCATGTACTTCCTGCTCAGCCCACTCTCCCTCCTGGACTTCATTTACATCTGCACCACTGTGCTCAAGATGGCTTCCAGTTTCCTCCTTGGAAACAAGTCCATCTTCATTGAGTATGGGGTTGTGTTTCTTCTTTGTGACCATAGCTCATTCAGAAGTGCTGATCCTGATGTCTATGTCCTATGTCCATTATGTGACTATTTGCTTCCCTCTAAACTACCCCTTCTGCATGAGCAGAAGAGTGTGTGTGCTGATGATACTGGGATTCTGGGCAATGGGTCCTGTCAACTCCTGTGTTCACACATAGTACATCTTCCATATCTTTTATTGCAGGTCTAGAGCCATTGATCAGTTCTTCTGTGATATCCTGGCCATGCTGACTCCAGCCTGTATGGATATCTGTGTCTTTGAGTACACTGTGTTTGTGAGCAGCATCCTCTTTCTATTGTTCCCTATTCATGGTCATCTTGGCTTCCTATTGGGAAGATTTTCCTCCTTGTCTACCACATGTGCTCACAGGAAGCCAGGAAGAAGGCCTATTCCACCTGCAGGACCCACCTCACCATAGTGACTTGCTACTATGTACCCTTTTATTACACTTAATCGGCCCAAATTCAGTCTGGACTCCAGTAGAGGATGAGGTTATGGCTGTCTTCTTCACCATCCTCATCCCAATGCTCAACCTTGTGATCTACAGCCTGAGGAACAAGGAGGTGCTGGGGGCCCTGAGGAGAGTGACTCAGTGAATCTGCTCTGGGAAAATGTAGGCAATTTTATGCCTCAATATGCTGAGCAGTGGATGGCCACTAGAAAAATATTTCATGCTGTGATCTCAGAAATTACAATTAATCTTCAAGATTTAATGTTTTTACAATATGACATAACAATTGTGTGTTCAAGTTAATAATTTGTATTTTTTCTTGCTTCTTCCACACCAAAATAATGAGCATATGTTTATCATGACTGTGAGAATGGTACTTTATTAACATGGAGAAATGTAAAAGAAAAATGAAGAAACCATTGCAGTGTTTCAAAATGTGAGGTGATCCAAAACATTGTTGAATGTTTAATTTTTTAAAAATAATGCAGTAAAAGACACCACCATGAAGCTGCTTCTAAACCCTTCATTTCAATGGAGTACACTTATCCCATCTTTGTTGCCACTTTCTGAGGAAGTTCTGGGGGCTGTTTCCTATTCTTAGTTGAGCTGTTTTGGCCCCTGTATGTCCTGAATTGATTCAAACCATTTCCCTTCCATGGTTATTCTGACCCTGGAGAGGAGCCAGAACTTGCACAGTGGAATAGCTGGTGGAGAAAGTGGATGAAAACACACGTTTGAGGTTTTCCATCAGATTGTACTGGTCATCAGAATTCACTGTAATTTTTAATCTCACCTCTACTGACATAAAAAAGAAGCTTCCAGAACTGTATCAGAAGTGACTGGACCCAGGGAAAATGTATTCTAAAGAGGGCAAGATTTTTGACAGGAAATAAAGTCAATGTGTCTTTTTCTGTTATCACTTTTAAAAAATTAGACATATTACTTATACAGTGATCACCTCCTGTATTAACAGGTTGATCCTCCATTTTTGTATAACTTAAATTTAGTAAACAGACCAAATTACAATAAAAATTTGTAGTGGGGCTGAGGTTTTAGCTCAGTGGTTTGGCTGCCTGCTGTGCAAGCACAAGGACCCAAGTTTGATCCCCCATACCAAAAAAAAAATTGTAGTGGCCAGATGTAACTGAAAACAAAAACTATTTTATTTATGTATACTAATATACACTTGTGGCATTCTGTGCAGTTTCTAAGTATTTTACCTCCTTCATATTACTTTACTCTAATGGCACACTCAAAGTATATTGTAAAAAAACTTTTTCAAAATGCTTATGGTAACTTAGAACACAAAAGATGATGAAGAAATTTTCTTAGATATGCAGGGTCTTTTTACCATGCTAAAGGAAGTGGGGAAAGTTTGTGTTTTCTGTGACACAAATCTGGGATTATCTAATCGAATCCTTATAGAAGTTATTCAGTGCAATGTTTCCCTGGAGTTCAGTAATGATGTCTGGAAAATGGCAATTCATCTGTTATTTTAACTCAGAGTAAAAAAGATTTCTGTTCAAATGTGAGTATTTCTAGTAAAATTATTGTTGTCTGACAACAGATGAAAAGAAAAATGTAGAATAAAGGTTTGCTTATCCAGACTCTGACAGTGGCGGTGACTGGCTTGTCCCTTGTGGGGATGGTGACAACCCAGACCAGAAGAGCTGCTCCTGAACAGGGGACAGGAACATGAGGGTGAGCACTTATGGTTTGCTTCAGTACCTACTAACTAAAATATTAGACTGCAAAATGCCAAAAGACCAAAACTTATTTCTTTCAATATGTATGAGGTGAAAATTTCTCATCACAAAGCATTTTATGCTAATATAATATGGAAAAGGGCAGTAATTTCTTCTTTGTGAAAATGTTACATCACCTCACTCATGTGATACTTAAATGGAGAAAATAAATATTAGTGTTGGTGCTTTCCACTACTCTCCAAGTACTTACTAAACTCATTACACCATGGGGACAAAAACCCTCCCATTCCCCCAAAGTGGAGAAACAGTAGAACAGTTGCAGGTTAAATACAGTCAGTGCTAAAATGATCTCATTCTTCCTGTTTTACCATTTTAAAGACCTGTTAGTCTGCAATTCTAAGTTCCCTCACTGCCTTCCTCCAAGAGTTCATTCTCTCCACTATCATTCTTTGTCTAGCAGATGATGTGAATATAATTTGGAGTCTGATATTATCAGCTATTTTTTCTACTTGAACCCTGAAAAATGAGTTCATTCCAATTAAAACACAAAATAGAATGTCCCAAAATGGTTGAACCCTTAAGGAATGACTAGTATGGGCGGGGAGGGATCTGGTCTGAAAATTGCTCTGCTGAATTGGCAATTTCCAATGCACATCTGTGAATGAATCATGGGAGGTACTGTTCTTCCCATAGCGGGTGTGGTCTGAAGTCCTAGGACCAAGAGATGAGGCCCTGGGAACACTGGGTGTGTTTATTCATTCTTCCTAAAACAATACCTTTGGCCTATCTCACAGAGAAGTGTGGGTCAGGAGCTCAATGCACAGACAGCACTGTGTTTAGCTGCTCCTGTGAACAAGGCAAGGGCAATAGGGTGGGGAAATGTGCCAGGATTACTGACATGGTTTCTCCCAGAATCATTTCTTTGCTCATTAGTTTATTGTTAAAATCATAATCCCTGTGCAAGGACATTAATTAGCATTTTACATTGCTGTGAATGATTTTTTATTATTGTGACTGATCACAGCTTCCTGGAGCATGTACATAGTACACCAACATCCTATAAGTCAGTAAAGTAGCTCTGACATCGAGCATCTCTGGAGCCCACAGAGCCCACCTCTGTGGTCTGGCTGGTTAATGAGGGTGGGATGGACCTGAGCCTGGCAGAGGGCCAGAGCCTGAGACAATCACAGGAGGCACTGATAAAGTGAGGTGCCCTCAGCTCACAATGATGCAGTGCATCCAGACCATGCTTCTGTGGGTCCATTTGCTGGAGTTCTCAGCTAGCACCATGGCATCCTGCACAGACTCCATCCATCTAGACACTTCTCTGGGTCCATCTGCCATGGCCCTCATTCTTACTCTATGTAAGTAGGTCAGAGTCAGTGATTTCCTTGTAAATCTTGAATTGCAGAGAAGCACAGTTACACCCCACTTCACACATTTTGTAAAGGAAGTCCTCTCTGTTACCTGTCTCACTCTCTGAACAGCTAAATGTGTGCCTGTGGATGCTTCCATCATTCTTACATTCTCCTGTCCACTCTGTCAAATCCTTTGCCTGGTACTATGTTATTTTTTTTTTCATACTGGGGATCAAACTCAGGACTTTGCACTTGTGAGACAGGTGCAGGAACCACTGAGCTAAATCCCCAGCCCACTATGTTATTTTTTGTAAAGCATACTGATTTTTGAGTATCCAGGGTAGACCATACATTGATGGTTCTAATGACAAATTTTGGCAATAAAGTGGGAAGAATGTAATGTAACATAATCTGTAATTTTCCTAGGAAAGGAAATTACAGATGCTGTTCTAAATTCATTATTGCTGGAAAGATTTTCATGAGAAGAAAGGAAGGGACCTATCTGTGCTCCTTCACACACTGCAAATACATGGCTGTGCTTTGAGGAAACATGCTAACATATTTCACCATTATAAGAAACAGATTTGGAAGCAGAAGAAAAAGTATTTAGACAAAATGTTAAATTTTAAAGACAGAGAAGAAAGAACAGAAAATCTATGTATTTTAGGGTAGGAATTTTTCAAGCAATTCACTAATTAATGTGGAGTTTGCACTGCTACTTTATGAATTTAGTGCTGTATTTACAGGATGAACTAATTCTTCATTCCTAATTTGGACACTACTTTACACTCGTGGTATTTTTTAAGGAATTATATGAAAAAAATCCTTATTGTGTAAATTTAAAACATTTCTACAAGTGTGAAATATCTTACTTTATGAGTAGATAGAAAGGAATTTTAATTTTATTTTTAAATCAAATAAATTTTGGCACTACTTCAAACAATTTTATTGAAGAATTTCTTTTTTCTGTTAAACTAAATGCTTACTATTGTGTATCAAAAATTGAACTCAAAATATGTAATCACCTTTGTAGATTTGTTTTACCTTAAGAAATGTACATTTATCATCTAGCTCAATTGAGAAATTGAGACTAACAATTTCACATTTGATTATCACTGAAAACCGAGTAGAAGCCACATCATAAGAATGTACCTTTCTTACCTGAGAATCCCGGAGGTTGTTCTGTTTCTTCTCTGAAAACACATGTACCTCCCTTGTGTGACACAGAAGAGGACACCCTGAGTGAGCTTTTCTTGTGCTGTCTCAAGGCCTCACCCAGAGGGAGCTCACCTTCTGTCAAACCTCTCAGTCCTGCTGGTACACAGAGCAGTGGAGCAGCAGGAATCTCACAGCTGGGCAAAGGAACAAACCAGGTGTGAGCCAGAAGGGGAGTGGGTGACTGGAGAGGAAGGACACGCTGACACCAAGAGGGCACTGATGAGCCGAGGACATTGTGATCAGTGGTTGGAGAAGAAACTCACACTTGCACACTCACACAGATACAAACACATTCCATATGTGAGTGACCTGGTGTAACTCGGTCTGTGCTGGAGAATAATGGTGGTTTCCGGCAGCAGAGGGGAATTTTCAGCTCAGTTCCTATAGAGCTTCAATTTGGAGAAATACAGGGACTTTCAGGCCTGGACACCAGTGACAGTCTCTCTGAATAGTGATTTACTTATTAGGACTACATCAAGATGCACTCCAATTGCATAGCATGAAAAGGAATTTAAGAAGTGTTCTGAGCAGCCCATGGTCATTAAGTTACTGACGAATTCTGGGCAGTACAGACTGAAAGTCCTTTGGCAATGGGGGAGGCTGGAAGAGGAAGATGATACAGTGGGCTGAGCTCCTGCCCAGTGTGTAGCTGCTGGGCAGAACAGAGCTCCCGGAGCCGACCCATGTGGAGTGTGCATTAGGATGCTGATGTGCATGTTCCAGGTTTAGCAGAGGGAGTGTGTAGTTGAGGAGGATGATGCATCACTCTTGCAACCAACTCTGGTGCTCAGTGCAAGCACTAGGCTCAGCAGTGCGCTGGGCCAGGGCAACATGGTTTCCGTCATGATTGGTCCTTGGTGATGGAAGGATGCATAATGTGTGGGTGCAGGAAAGACCCCAGATGCTATGGATGCCTCCTGCCTTCGAAGGGGAGAATGAGACAGTAACCTTGGGCAGAAATTATTGTCCACATCTCTGCAGCCCTTGAAAGTTTTATTGAACAGGTTAGAGGAGGAGCAGCAGAAGTGGATCAAAGATAGGAATGGGTTTAGAGATCTAGATCCTCTTGAGAATGATTGCAGTATTGATGTAGCTTCACTTGTGGATAAAGTACTAGGATCTCCCAAGTTTCTAGTAAGTTGGGAATTTGTGTGACAGAAGAGCAACAGATCATTACAGCAAAATACTTTTGAATGATTAAGAAAGTGTGCCTTTGATGTTGTAGTTGTAATTGCAGAAAAAAGCAAGGTCATTTTAGTTGAAGTACATCACTCTGTATGGTGGAACTAAATGCAGACTCGCTCCGCACAGTTGTGCCTTGCTGTGCAGACTGTGAGGGCTGGGCTGCACCATGGCTGGCCATGGAACCTGCTCAGGAGTGGTAAAGCCCACAGCTAGGTGTGTCACTGTGGTCATGAAGACAAACCTTAGCTACAGTTCATGCTCTTGGCCCCTTCCTACCTGGAGCTGCTCCTGACTCTGCTTTTCAGCCACCAGGAACTAAGCAGCTTTACTCAGCCCCACAATTCCTGTGTGGTGTTTCAGCCCTGGAGCTCACAGTCCATGATCCAAACCTCTGCAGTGTGAGGCAACTGAACCATTTCCTCCTGCAGGTTGTGGCTGTCAGGTGCTTAGGCCCAGCATGCACACATCACCTAATGCACTGTTCTTCTAGGTTCAATGTCTGAGAGTGTTCGGTCATCTTCTTTGGAAAGGAAAAAGCTTGCAGGGTTAATCAATGTCAGGGAAGATAACTTGACATTTGTAGATTAAACCTTTGAATATGTTCTAGATGTGCAAGTTTCATTGTGATGTACATAGCATCCACATAACTAAAATATTGCGTTTATTCTCCTAAGATTATCAACAATGAATAATATGATGCAAGACAAAATGTAAATGGCAGTGTGAATACTTTCCTTCTCATGAATTTCTGTGAGTGTCAAGTAATGTTAATAGCAAATTATCAAAATATGGATTTGTTATATTAATCAATACTCAACCTATGAGGGGTTTATTACCTAAAATTTGGAAATATCAGAACAGTTTTCGGATAAGTTTATATACAGCTTACAGCATTTTCTTAGTGTCAGATGAAGGTCTTAAAATAGATTTCATTTGTTAAACCTTTGAATATGTTCTAGATGTGTAAGTTTCATTGTGATGTACATAGCATCCACATAACTAAAATATTGCATTTATTCTGCTTCTAAGATTATCAACAATGAATAATATGATGCAAGACAAAATGTAAATGGCAATGTGAATACTTTCCTTCTCATGAATTTTTGTGAGTGTCAAGTAATGTTAATAGCAAATTTTCAAAATATGGATTTGTTATATTAATTAATCAACACTCAACCTACTAGGTATTTATTACCTAAAATTTGGAAATATAAGGACAGTTTTCAGGTAATTTTATATACAGCTTAAAACATTTTGCCAGTATCAGATGAAGGATTTAAAATAGATTTCATTTGTTAAAATCACATTTTTCTAGGAACCTGTGCTTCACATGGAGTGTTGAAATGTGGGAGCCTCCCTCATCTCTTTCCACTGAGAGCAGCTCCTCTGTTTGAAGTCATGGACCATGGGAACATCACCGCAGATTTCATCCTCCTGGGCCTCTTCAACCACACTACAGCCCATCAGATTCTCTTTGGGGTAATTGTAGCTGTTATGGTCATCTCACTCCTTGGCAATGGCCTCATGGTTCTCCTGATTCACGAGGACCCCCAGCTGCACACACCCATGTACTTCCTGCTGAGCCAGCTTTCCCTCATGGACTTGGTGCTCATCTCCACCATCGTGCCCAAGATGACAGCTGCCTACTTGACTGGAAACAAGTTCATCTCCCCAGTGGGCTGTGGGCTGCAGATATTCTTCTTCCAGACAACTGGTGGTGCAGAGTGCTTTCTCTTAGGAGCCATGTCCTATGACCGCTATGTGGCTGTGTGCCACCCGCTGCGGTATGCCAACCTTATGAGCTGGCCATTGTGTCTGAGAATGGCTTTGGTGTCCTGGTTCCTGGGGGCAGTGGATGGCCTCATGCAGGCTGCTTTTTCCTTGAGCTTTCCCTTCTGCAACAGACATGAGATCAATCATTTCTTCTGTGAGACCCCCACACTGGTGCGCTTGGCCTGCAGTGACACCTCTGCCTTTGAGTATATCATGTACATCTGCTGCGTGCTGATGCTCCTCATCCCCTTGTCCCTCATCCTCATGTCCTACAGCCTCATCCTCACTGCTGTCCTGCACATGTGCTCCACAGAAGCCCGCAAGAGGGTCTTTGCCACCTGTTCCTCCCATTTGGCCGTGGTGGGACTCTATTATGGTGGTGCGATTTTCATCTACATGAGACCCAAATCCTACAGGTTAGTTAAACATGATAAGGTCGTGTCTGCATTCTATACCATCTTCACCCCTATGCTAAACCCCATTATCTATAGTCTGAGGAACAATGAGGTCAAGGGAGCCCTGAGGAAGTGTCTCAGCCACTTAAGAAATGATGTCAGAAGTAACTGATGGTGTTTTTATTTGTTAAAACATCAAAATCTGCATAAAGCATGTGTTTGTGTTTTTTTAACAGAGAAAGCACTTAAAGCATATATACACACACACACACACACACACACACAAATATACACACATATATGCATATATCTGGTTTTTGATGTTTGCTTTGCAGTCTGGAAGAATCTATTGGGTTTGGATTTATTTACTATGGTTTTACTACCATGTCAACTCGTGGTTTGGTAAAACTGTACATGATAAATCTGATATAAATTTTTATCTAACTCCCCATGATATATTTCTGTTAGAAATTAACTAAATATTAGAGGAATTAACTAAATATTTGAGGGTTAATTATTGTCACTTTTTAAGTGAAGGTATAATTTCCACACAGTTGAATGGCCATATGTGTTTTTCCTTCTAACAGTATCAATGAGTGCCTGCACTTGGAACACACACACACACACACACAAACACACACACACACCACACATGGCATCAGAGACACAACTTCCACCTCCTCAGAGTGGTCTTCCAATCTTTTGCCAGTGAAAACCCACACTCAACACACAGCCACTGTCTGACTTCCATCCACATTCTTCAGTTTGGCTCCTCTAAAGTTTCACTGTAATGCAATCCAACAGTAGATCTTTCTTGCGTTAGTTTTTTTCCAGAAGGATTATAAGTTTACAATATAGCCCACATTTACCTGCCTGTCAGCAGTTTGCACTTTTTTGTTCTTTGCAGTATTTCCTGTGTTAATGTGCCGTATTACTGTTTGTGAGCCCAGTATATTGCTGAAGGACATCTGTACTGCTTTTGTTTTGGAACTGTTATGACTAATGCTCCTACAAAACTCTCTTATGTGATATGTTTATTGCTTTTGGTGCCTATATGATGAACTTTTTGTAAAACTTTTTGCAAGTTTATCTAATTTTAGACTCTAGCCAGGAGTGAACACAAATTCCAATTGTTCCAAATATTAGCAAACTCTTCATTTAAGCCAATTTTAATGAGTTTCTAGTAACTTATGTTACTTTCAATTTGAATTTTCCCTATGAGTAAATTATTAAAGACTTAAAAATTACCTTATAGCGTATTTGTATGTATTCTTCTGTGAATATTTTGATTTTTGAAAATGGAATCTAGATGTCTCAAAAGCAAATGCAACTATTGACTCAATAATAGAAAATATATGACTTTAATAAGACTATTAATGTTTTTTCAAATACCGGTATATTTTTGGTTACTTCTCAAGATTATGTATATCCTGACATAAATCTGTTGTCGTTCAACGTGGTAACTTTAGTTTTTGTTTTCGTTTTTTGTTGTTAAATTCTTTTATTGGTACATTTTAGGTATACAACACATTTACGTTTCTCATTGGGAACTTGTAC
>NW_004624881.1:11917-67943 GCF_000247695.1 Heterocephalus glaber | reverse complement strand
GAATAAAAGAAGAGGAAATACCAGGTGTTGGCTTGGGTGACAAGAGTGTTGGTGAGTTGGAAGAATCTTGGTGCATTTCTGAGGGGAATTTAAAGTGTGAGCCATTGTGAAAATGGTGAGGGAGTTCCTCAACATGTTATGCATAGAAGTATCATATTTTAAAGCAATTCCAGGTCATTTGAGTATTGGCTCTCAAAGTAATGTTGCTGCACTGATGTTTATAACAACATCTTTCACAATAGCCAGAAGTTAGAATCCAAACTGACTCCTGAAGGAGATGAATAAAAAGTACATAAGCTATGTACATCCAGTGGGGAATTATTCAGCCTTAAAAAAGAATAAAACTGTGATACATGCTCTAAGGATGAACCTTGAGAACATTATTCTAAGTACAATAAGTCAGACTAAGAAAGGCAAATACTGCATGATTCAATGTTTTTAAGAAACAGAAGAGGTAACTCGTGAACTCAGAGCAATAGCATTAACAGGACTTCAGGGAGGGAGAATGAGCAGCTTCTCTCTATGCTGTGAATTTGCACTATGTGTAATGAGAGGTTTGAGAGCTGTGAGGAGTCAGTTGTTGCACAAAAATGGAATCTGCTGAATGGAATTGAATAGAACTACCACAAATAATTAAATCATAAATTTTATTTAACATATGGTTTATGACAATAACAAAGTTAGAAAAAAAAGTAAACCTATACTAAACCAGTAGGGTCACTTCCCAGGAAACTTCCCATTAGTTCAGTTATTAGAGATCACGATAAAGAGATCCCAGAACTTTTAATGTTTTATCTGCAATGAAATGTAATATCAATATTTCCTAAAAAGCCTCCCACCAAAGTAAGGAATGGTAACTCTTTGTTTTCCATTTTAGCACTTAATATCATTTTCTATGACATAATAATACCAACATGAGACCAATTTGATCATAAATACTACATAAAGCAAATTAAAAATGAATCCACAAATGCCAGACATTTTAAGGATTTCTTCCAGTGTTCTTATGTTAAACTTATAGTATTGCACTGCAATACAGTAAATTTGCTATCCAGTGAAATCAAAACTGGCAAACCTATGGAGACACATTCTAGGATCCACAGGATGGATAAGGAATATTTAATCACAGGTCCCATAGGACTGAGATACAGTGACCCTGGGAGAGTCTGAGTAGAATACTGGGATCTCCCCTGGCACTGGCCCTCAGCACCTGAGGAACCACTGAGGACCCACAGACTCCTTTCTGGCCTTGGCCCCAGCCCAGCCCATGAGCAGGACATGGCCTCTGAGGTCATCTACCCAAGGACTTTCCCTGGAGCATGCGGGCCACAAAGCACCCATGTCAGGACAGCTGGATTCAGCCTGGGCCTCACTGCATAGAAGTTGGGCAGAGGTGCCTGCAGGCTGCGGGGACTCCAGAGGACCAGGCAGGCTCTGCTCACTCAGGGTCAGGGCTCAGCATCCTTGATCTAGGGCAGGATATGGCTGGGCTCTGGGTGTGCATTCATGTGCGGTTCTCATGGGGAGTTCAGACTCATGAGAAAATGCTCGAAATAACAAAATCTGGGGATAAGTCATTTTTAAACCTAGACTTTTTTAATAAGACAACTTTAAAAGAAACTTTATTTGGCTAACATGACTTTAAAGGACAGATACATAAATAGACAGATGCTAGATGATTGATGGATTTTTCTTTAAAATGGATAAAGTGAACATGTTCATTAAATATGTCCAAGTATTTTTAAGTATGGTTTATATGTAAAGCATAAATTATCATAAAATGTGGAAAAAGATGAGAGTGATTCTGAATATGTAATGTGAATTGATAGTGAAGCTGATTGATAAATCCAGAGAATGGTTGATATTGTCTATAAATTACCTTTCTTGATACATAAATATAGTAAGACCATGGTATACATTCAATTATCCTCTCTTCTTGAAAGTATGGCTGCTTTAAATAATAATAACACTATAGAAATAATATATTAAATTTTTTTGTAAACTCAAATGATATTACAAAATATGAGAGTTCACTGAGTATTAAATGAACTAAGATATTTATAGGAGAAACTGTGCTTCAGAATAAATGCTCTTCAGGTAGGAAGAGCAGGTGATCAAATCTATACCTGTGCTGCACCTTCTGGGCATGGAAAATACTGCAGACAATTTGAAAATTCTGGAATTTGGACTTGGGAAGATGAGTTATTTTCTCTGGGAATAAGAGTATTTTCATGCAGATCCATGTGATGTTTAAACAGATGTCGATAGCTTGGCATGAATCCCATTGGTCATGTGGAGTACCGTCTACATTGGAAACATCCCATATTTAATCTACCATTTCATATTTAATTCCATACATAATCTAATTTAGAAAATGAGTGGAGGAACCTGTGCAAGAATGGTGAAGTTGGGCCATGGATTTAGCTCAGTGGTTTCGCTGCCAGCTGCGCAAGTGCAAGGACCTGAGTTCAATCCCCAGTACCAAAATAAAAGAATGATGAAGTTTAAAAATGAAATGGATGTAGAGTTTCAGGCACAGTCGCTGCAAGATTACAGTCAGAAGTGCTTTTTGGAGTAACTTATGAATATGGCCTTGGGTTTGAAGAGAGCACACGATGTTTGTGACAATGACACTGGGACACATGCAGGCTAGCTCAGGCTGGTCCTGTGAAATCTGAAGGAAGAAGGAACATTTGAGAGTCTCACTTTGCCAGAGATCCCTGTAGTCAGGCTCCAGTCCCCAACTGCCCAGTGTGTGATGTAGGCCTAAGAGACAGAACTAGGAGAGAGAAAGTGGGATGCCAGGATGACCAATACTGGTGCAACTGACAAAGGTGCTCAACAGTCCCAGGCACTGACTTTTATTGGGAATCAATTGTGGTAAAGGCAATGTGTGGTTTATATGGAAATGAATGTAAACAAGGCTCATAAAGGACAAGACAAAGTACCCTCACATTAGGAACAGAAGAGACAAAATATAGGATTGTAATTAAACATTGTCCTTCTAGTTTGAAGGTTTTAGTTGTGGGAATGGAATTTGGGTGTGAGTTACTCTTGACCTTGGAACTTAGGCTTTGGCCAGACACACTTGTTTAAACAAGCCAATTGTGGGGTTAACTTCACAGCCTGCCTTGGGCATAATCAATATTATGGTCCTCTGTACCACTTCTCCTTAAGTGTTACAGAGCATAGGGTTTTTTTTTTTTATTTCTCCAGTTCACTGGGGGTTTTTTTGTATTTTCCTATAAGTACAACAAGATCTCAAGGGAAATGTATTTTTATCTCCCCAATATTTTAATAGATATGAATCCATTGATTATGAAAGCTTTTTCATCTATGTTTTATAAAACACTATATGATGAAACTTTCCACTAAAGCTTCTTTTACAAGTTATTAATTTCTAAACACCACATTTAGATGAAATAGTAATGGGGTGAGAGTGTGTTTTTAAATTTAAAAATACCTATTGTAAATTATGGAGATCTTCCTAGGAATTGTGGATGCACCCCAGTCATCCATTTTTCTCCACCCACTGCTGCCTGATTGTGCTGCTTCACAGGTCATATTAGCAGTTTGTGGCTGTCACTGCTGCACAATCATCTCAGTTGTCAGGGAAACCATAGCAGCACCTGCACAGACATCTTTACTGCTGGGGAGCTGATGTGGGCACTGAGAGCCCGGGGCCAGCCCTGGGCATCCAGCCCCACTAGGGAAATGCAGACTCTCCCCCAACAGACCAACCCAGCTCAGGCTTATCCTCAGTGCAGGCTGGGGAGGGACCCACAGGTCCTGTCCGCCAGGGCAGTGCACTTCCCTGCTTCATGGGAGAAGGGGAATTGTGTCAGACTCTGTGCCTGGACTGTGCAGATAGCAGTGTGAATCCACTGCAGCCTGATCCACATTCACAGCAGGAGACCCTGTCATTCTCTCAGTCTTATCTCAGAACACCTGGCTGCCTGCTTAGGTTCCACCTCTGGCTGATGCTGATCCATCCTCCTGGGATTTCCTGGGTGTTTACAACTTAGAAGGACACAGTAACATGCTTCCTCACTGTGGCCTCCAAATCCCTTCAAATCCTAAAAATGTTCTCTGTCCTGTCTCTGTATGCTTCTACATGGCTGAAAATAAAACTGCTTATCCATCTGAAGAGACTATCATGATATATAATAAAGCCATACAAGAAATTACATTCTTTTCTCTTTTTCACTAGAATCAGATATAAAAACACTTGAAGGAAGGAGGCATCTCATGAAGGACTCAGTTCCAGGACACTGAAGAACAATGCTTGATTATCCTGCAGAGGACATTTTTTGGGGTCACTTGGCTTCAATTTTATGACTGTAAGCTCACATACCTGGTGATAATTTGACTTCATTCTCATAAGTGGGCATGCAGACACAGGCATGGTCAAATTTTCAGAGCTGAGACACATGTGCTGGGAGCCAGTGGATTCCATGTCCTGGGAAGGCTGATCTGGTCCCAGAGTTATAAGGTTTCTACCTGCAGTTGACTAGGAATGGTCCCTCTGCAAAGCTCTGGGTCATTAGGAGAACCTGCAGGGTATGAAAAGAGAGGAAGTGAGCTGTTGGCAAAACAGAGAGGAGAATTTTCTTCTTTTTTTATGCTGTTTACTTTTTTGATATTTATATTGTTTTAAAAGTCTATCTTTCAGTTCCTTATAAAATTTCTAGTGAATCAAACTTAAAAATTACTATATAAATGCTAAAAGTTTATAAAAATCTGCTCTCAAATAGGAAGTAAAAGCATCAATAGGGTTCATGAACATGTATTAAAATATGGGTCAATAATTGAGATACTTCCATTCATTTACATATGTGCACCTTTCATGCAAGTTTTCTTCTTGATGTCATCTGATTTTGCTAGTGAACAAACTGAGTTTGAATAAAGGCATTAGAATAATATGTTATTTTGATAAATACACAGATTTATTATATTTTTTTAAAACATGTTTTGCCATCTTCAGGCAAACATGTGAGGTAGAAAATGGAAATCTTTTTTCAAAGATTGGTTCTTTATTAAAGAGCTCTAATAGTTGAATATGTCAGTCTTAGTAAAGTAATGAATTGAAATAACTTCTTATTTATATGTACCACAGGACTGCAGGCACCCTCAGGAAAAGCTAAACAAATGCCTGATGGAAAATTACAATCAGACCTCCACCAACTTCATCCTCCTGGGCCTGTTTCCCCTCATCAAGCCTTTTCCTTTTCCTCTTCACTCTCACGGTCCCCACCTTCCTGATGGCCCTGGCTGGCAAACTGACCATGGTCCTGTTCATCCTCCTGGATGCCCAGCACCGCACACTCATGTACTTCATGCTCAGCCAGCTCTCCCTCATGGATCTCATTTACAACTGCACCACTGTTCCCAAGAAGGCTTCTGGTTTCCTCTTTGGAAACAAGTCCATCTCCTTCATTGGGTGTGAGGTTCAGGGTTTCTTTTTTGCCATGTTAGCCAGTTCAGAAGGACCTATTTTGAGGTCTATGGCCTATGACTGTTACATGGCTATTTGCTTCCCTCTGCACTACCCCATCTGCATGAACAGAAGAGTGTGTGTGCTGATGATCCTGGGATCCTGGGCCATGGCTTCTGTCAACTCCTGTGCTCACATAGTCTACATCTTCTGTATCCCTTACTGCAGGTAGAGGGCCATAAATCATTTCTTCTGTGATATCCCGGCCATGGTGACTCTGGCCTGTGAGGACATCTGGATCTATGACTACACTGTGTTCCTCAGCACCATTACCTTTCTCCTGTTCCCTTTCATGGTCATTCTGGGTTCCCACGGGAAAGTGCTCCTCACTGTCTACTGCATGCGCTCATGGGAAGGCAAGAAGAAGGCCTATTCCACCTGCAGTGCCCACCTCACCATGGTGACTTTCTACATTGCACCCTTTGCTTACACTTATCTCTGCCCAAAGTCCCTCTGGTCTCCAGCAGGGGACAAGGTGGTGGCTGCTTCTGCACCATCCTTACCCCAATGCTCAACCCTGTGATCTACAACCTGAGGAACAAGGAGGTGCAGGGGGCCCTGGGAAGAGTGACTGAGAAGTTCCATTCTACAAAAATGTAGGTAAAATTCTGCCTCAGTGTTATTGAGCAGTGGATAGGAACAAGAAAAACTTTTAATGTTGAGGCCTCAAGAATTAGAATTAAGGTTTAAGACTTTTAAATTTTGAGGTGTGACATGATAATAATTATGTGTTCTAGTATATACCTTTTTGTTTTCTTATCTCACCTTTCCAATAAAAATATTGGGCATGAAGTTTTTTCATTTTATGAGCAATATTTTATTACTATGGACATATGGAAAATGTGGAAACCTTTGCAGTCATTTTGAATGTGTTGTGTTTCAAAATCTTTGTTGAATATTTTAATTTTAAAATATTACTGTAGGACCAGGAATTTAGCTAAGTGGCACTCTGTCAACCTCACAGGCACAAGGTCATGAGTTGGATCCCCAGTACTAAAGAAAAATTACTGTAAAAAACACATTGCTATGAATCCCCCTCAAAAAATCACACTCCTTTGAACCCTCTTATCTCAATGTCCTTGCTAATTTTCTTACTCTGACCTCACATAATTTTTGTGATTGGGTAAGTCATGATATTGAATTTTCTTGTGAGTAGCAGGAATATATAAAGGAAAACTTCCTGAGTTCATATCTTCTCCTACACATGTCAATTACAACTATACATCAGGAACTCACACTGATGCAGTGTGATGGCACAGAGGACCAAATCTTCCTCTACCTCATGATCACTGCTAACTGCCATTACTTGCTGAACCACAGGATCTGTGTTCTCAACACCTTGCAACTCTAAATAATGATTCCCATCAGCATATATGATTCCCAACTAAAATGCAGTGTTTTGAGTGACATTGGATAAAAATGGAACATCACCCATGAAGTATTATCTATCAACTCTTAATTCTTCAATGAAACATAACTTAACAAATGGATGCCCATTTCTTAATTACAGAAATACAACCATGTTCTATTCACATTGTATAGAAATGGTTCGTCCTTATTTCACATGCCCTCCACAGTGTTTTTCAAAAAAGATCTCAGTGTTTTTCCCAGGGCAACCTTTAGCTCCTGGGCTTAAGCAGTCCTTCTGCCTCAGCCTCCTGAGCGTCTAACCTGTAGGCATGTCCCACTGCAGTGCCGAAAACTTTATCACTGGAGTCTTGATCTTTGGGACACAGAATGGGCTTCCATTTAAAAATGAGTGAGGACCACTTATCATCTAAAGAGCTGTGTGCTGTAGTGAATAATTCCTGTGGGCAAAAGCAGTACATTAAGGCATGAGTAAGAGCAACAGTTGCATTTTACTCAAGGTTTGACTCCTGATTTCTTTCCATTTGTGCCCAATCCTCTGGCCATCCTTGCTCACTGTAGGGTCACAGTGCAGAAGGTAAAGGCTGGGTCCTGCCCCCTGCACAGAACCCTCAGGAAGATAGTGCCCCAGGTCTTCCAGGACAGGTGGGGCTCAGGCAGTGCTCTGGACCTCCTATGGCCTGGCTCCCTCACTCTGTGTCACTCACACAAGTCTTTGGGCTCCCTGGAGATGCTGCTGCCTTGGTTAGGCTGAGGACTGGGTCCCACATGCTCAGCTCCATCTATGTCTCCTACTCAAGTCCCCGGACCTGGCCCAGGGAGCCTGAGAAGCCACAGAGAAAGCTCTGGGTCATGGAAGCCTCCTCAGGCCCTGTGTCCACATCCAAAAAGGTCTCTCAGCTCCTCCTCCTCCTTACAGTTCAATTGCCAGGGGACTGGAGGGCCAGAAGGGCCCTGCTGTAATATCCAGGGCAATTTGTTGAGGGTAATAGAGAGGAGCTTCAGCTTACATAGACCAGGGCACTCAATCTGTGAATTTTCACTTAAGGAATCATTTTGGCCTGGAATATTAACAATTCATATGTTGTTAAATCCTTACACAAAAATTTGGTGCAATGTTATTCATTTCTGAAGAAAATGCATGAATAATTTCTTAGAAATGAGAAATTTGTGAACATGATAAAGCTTCTGTTTGTCACAAATTTAATTACTGAATATTTTGTTAATAATTCCCTACATTCTCCATAATATTATCATTTTAATTACCTATTTCAATAATGATAAAATTGTTTCATAATTCAATGGACTTTTCCAAAGGAAATAATTGGAACCTTTAGAGTAACATTTATGTGATACTCTAAGATTTTCTACTTACCTACTCTTATTAAATGCATTTCATTTCATGCAATTTCTTCCAGTACAAAGTGGGAAATAATCAATACATTTAGGCACATCAAACTCATGCATGTCCTGAGCTACAGCATTAACACAGAAGGTGCCATTACAAACCCTAGCAGGACAGCCCAGGAAGGTCCCCATGAACCTGCCTTGTCCTCCCCAAGGCAACCTGAAGAGATCTCAGGGCTCCACTGGGCTCTGTCCTCACCTTGGCCTCAGGCCAGGCTGTATCCTCCATGACTGACCCCCTCCTGTCTGTCTCAGTGGACATTCCCCAGGGACACAGCAGTCCTGAGACTCAGTTGGCAGCTATAGGAGGATGGAATCCTGGTGGCTGCTCAGTCTCCTGGAGGTCTCTGAAATGCCAGGTGGGGAGTGAGAGGTTTATAGGTACATTTGTCAGGACAGAATGCAAAAGGTTGACTGAGAAACATGACTGTGTTCTCCTGTGGCTGTGGGTTCATTGTTAGCTGAGTGGGTCAGAGATCTGGGAGAGGTGGTCCGGGCATCAGGTGAGAGAGGGCAATTTGGACTGGCCCACTGATGTACAGTTGCATGCTGGCTGAGGGAGGGTCCATTGGAGGTGGTCCTGAAGCAGCTTAAGTCTCTTGCTGAGGCTCCTTCCAACCCACTTAGCTTCCTGGCCACCTTGACCTGAGCAGCTTTGTTTCTCCTGGCTCTGCTGCTATGAGCTTCCTGACTTGAAGCCAGCCACCCAACAAATGCAGTCCTGAGCCAAACTAAACCTCTCTTTTCTGTGATGTGGATGTTGAGTGTGCCCTCCAGCAAGTTGAAAGCTGATCAGTGCAACAGCTATCCAAGGAAGTGAGTAGTTCAAAGTGGGGAGGAACTGTGGTATGAATCATAATTTTATTTTTATTTATTTTATGGAAGGAGAAATTCTGTTGCACACTTGAGAGAATGTATCTTCAGAATCAGATTGGTATTTGAGTTTGAGGACCAGCCCTTGTGCAACAGAAATCTTGGGTTATGAGATGCAGATGCCAGAAGCTAAATCAGCTCAGTGTGAGCCTGTTCTCTGGATGGGGTGGCAGTTATTTCATTATTTTCTCCTGCTTTCTGTTTTACCTTCCATGAATCCATTATATTGGGGTCAAATAACTGGACATTATAAATATTATTGCAATGTGAAAATATGTAATGGACCTTATGGTAAAAGGAAAGTAGTACTGGTTAAATTACCAAAATGTGAAATAATAACTTAGTTTTCAAAATTTTAAAAAGTCTTTTGGAAGTGATGCTGGCAACATGTGCATAGCAGCTGTGTTATACTTATCCAGTTTGTATTCAAATTCAATTTGTACCAAGTTGTAGTGCTGATACTTTTAATTTACTTCTCTTACGTATCATTTTCTTCATGTACAGAATACACAGTTTCAGAAAAATAATATTAATGATATCTGTCTTAGGGACCAGAAAAACCTTTGTGGAGAACTAAAAGGGCATGGTTCACAGAGACAATCTGAACTCAATGTCACTGTGCAGTCATAGTTGAAAACAACGATGTTACATGGATGCTGATAATTTGGTGATGGTGATGGCAGCATTACTTTTGGAGACTATAAACCCACACCACTGTCCAGTGCTCTCCTCAGCCAAGTCATGCCCTGAGTGTGCATGGTGTGGATTTGCATGGCAGCCTGTAGGCATCCATGTTTGTGTCTATGCACACTCAGAGAGACCTGAGCAGCTGAGTTTACCTTTCTATAGGTCAAGGTCTGGATTAGATGCAGATTTAAAGCTCATCTTTCTGCCATGAACATGTACAATAAAGCAGAATTCATTCTCAGTCCAGAACAAAAGTCAAAGGATATATTAATGCAATCTATTTCTGTGTATCAAAAAATCTTTCTTCCTATTTCCATATTTGTTCTTTAAATTCATCCTTGTGGAACTTCCTGGAAGTATATAATTTAGAAAGATCCAAGTACACACAAAAAATATTTACTGGGTATTGTAATGTTCTTAATATGATAGAAATGGTTCTTTATCCCATTCTAGACAATAGAAAATAAGAGGTTGCAAATGTCAAATAAAGATCAGTTAATATAAGTCAGTAAAATGACATAGAACACTTTGCACTCCCCATGCCTTCTCCAGTGGAATCTGGCAGGAAACTGCAGAGAAGGGGAATCACACTGGGTTTGCATACACACTGTGAGAATGCTCCTCCCTGACTTCTGAGATTCTACAACAGTCATTTCATAGTGTGGTGAATTCTAATTCACCGAGGTAAGTGCAGAATATGTCTCAGTATAGATAGGGAGACTCAGGCAGGACCAGCTTTGTGCACAGAGCTGTGGCTAGCTTTTCAGAGTCAGAAACTTCAAGGCCCTTCCCACACTGCTGCCTCCTGTATGCCAGGAGGGTCTGGAATCCTGAGAATAGAAAATGACTCAGAATTCTCCAAAACAGAGTAGATGGTGTCGTGCATGTGAGAAATATGTATTTATTGATTTATTTATTTGATTAGTATCTAAATCTTTGCCAGATTGTTTCATTTAGAGGCTTTAAATTTCAATCTGGGCTTCCTTAGAAAACTCTCAACAAAGTGAAATTAAGGAAACATATGTTTTGATAAGTTCAGAGTCTTGGTCCACCTCTATAAATGATCAGAACAAATGCAAAGAAAGCAGCATTGCTGTGTAAAGTTCTGTCTCTGAGACTCCTCTGGTCAACAGGAACCAGATTGGGTGAGCCTGTGCTGCAGTGGAAACTTCACTGTGGGGACTCTGGGGGACACAGAACCTTGATTCCCAGCTCTATCACTTGGTCTCTCTGTGGGCACCAGTGACTCAAATGTCTGTGCTTCTCTTATTCCTGCTACGACAAGGATATTATGTTTCAAAAATGCTACATATTTTATTAGTATAGGAATCTCAAAAGGGGCATTTTTCAGTAATTTATTTTCAACTCTAAATGGAAGCATAATGAAGTGATGCAATGCAATGATGCATGTGTACTGTAGGGAACTGGGAAAGAGGATGTTACTAGAACCTCTGCAGTAACTCATAGTCTCCTTCAAGCCATGGCAGCACAAGGTGAATTAACTTAATATACAGGAAAGGTAGAAAAAAATGAGATTTTGAAAATAAACTGAGCTTTGGGCCTAATCAATGCTACTCTAGGCAGCAGAGAAGAAAGCCCCTGAGCTTTGCACACCTTCTATTCAGTACATAGGGAGAAAGAAATGTAACAAATGACTCAGGACAGAGAGTGCAGCACATCGGGATAAACAAATGTAACACATGACTGCAAATTCCTAGATCAATGAGAAATTATGTAGATGAAGATTTTGTTCCTCCCAGGATGTCTTCAGCTGGTGTGATCTTGTCCTGGAGCAGCACAGCATCACTGGACCACTGAGGTCTCAGTTATGACCAGAGGCCAACATGGAGATATGTCTCCAAATGCCATAGCTGGCCTGTAGGCAGGAGAACTAGGCCTAATCAAATGATTTCCCCCCAAAATTATGTAGAATTGCTCCCGACAGTGGACTACAGGACAGAATTCATTGTAATGTGTGGGGAGCTCTTGGAGAATTTCACTCATGATGTTGAATATGTACCTGCTTTACACTGGAGATCACGAGGATGATTCTCTGCTGTCAAATTCTTATAGTAGGGACCTTGTGTCATGAGGAATAAGATAAATTGGCATTTAGTCTTTTAAAAAACATTTTTTATGAGAGTATTTATACTTATTGCTGGGTCAAGTGGAAAAATAGTAAACCCAGTTGATAAAGGAAACACAAGATGCCTACATGATTAGCTTTAACAGTAAAATAATGTTTGTGTTTAAAGAAATTTTAACAATCTTTTAAATAATTTATCACTAATACAAAATTTAATTTTAATACTTTTTCTTCTTTTTGTTTTCATTTTTTGGGGGGGATTAAAATTTGAACATCCCTTATTTTAGGATCATTAACCAAAGAAAATTGGAAAATAATTTGAACAGGCAGTTTTGAAAGGTTTAAATACATTTGTATTTATTTCTTAAAATACTATACAACAGCTGTGTCCATTAACATATATGCATTATAATTTCATGTGCCCTAACTTATACATTATGGAAACTTTATATACATTTCTGTACATGTGCATGGACGTTTTCCTAGCTGGTATTCTAGGATGGATCACTGAAAATCTCTGAATCTGAGCTTCCTCGCCCACAAGGTGTCATGGTCAATAGCTACCTGGGGACTACCATTAGGATTAAATTCACCTATGTCCTGGACAAACCTGCACAGTTTCCTGGTGACAATGTGTGAGGACAATCAGTGATTTGCATGGCTCCTTCTCTCCTCTCAGTTAGGACACTCCTGCCCCAAGGCTTTTGCTTCTTAAGGTCAGAATTCCATCCCTCAAAGTCTCCCTGACCACTTTCTCCTCCATGTTGGCTCCTCTGACATCTACATTCCACATTTTCATGAGAATATAAGAAAATCAAAGTAAGTAGAAATGTTTAAAATACACTTTGGATAGTTTACTTATAATTATTTCATTAAAGAATAAAAGGATAAAAATAATAAAAATAGAAGAAATTATTTTTACACAAGAAAAATGTTCATTTTTATTAGTGAAACCAATAACTTGATGACTGAGGCTGGTTCTCTGTCAGGGATAGTGCTGGAATGTTATGCACACAACAGGATATGGGGCTGTATTTTAATGTTAGCAGAGGGGAACTCAGAGAAGAAAACAGATGATGAAAGGACACTCATGAGATACACTATCCATAGCAGATTTGATCGCACATCCATGCATATTGTTTACTTCTTAATAATAAAAATAGTTATAGATGCTAAATAGGACAACTTTATTCTAATCTGTTGCTGTCATATTGATTCTAAAGATCTTCTGAAAACAATTTATTTTATTAAATTTTTCTTTACAAATAAGTACAGATCAAACAATGGTAGAATACAAGTTTCTCCAATATTTCTCAGGCTACTTCTTTAACTGCCTTAAAACATATTTGGAATAATTTTAAGTAAGTGTGAGTTTTACTGCATTTCTGTGACAGTAAAGATATGTGAGGTAAAGTTTGGGACTTTACCATGGCTAAAGCACAGTGGGGAGGCTCTGAGTCATCCTCCTGTGGCAGTTATCACTTCTCCATCTCCAGATCATCCCACCACCCCGAGCCAAAATTCTGTAAGCATTGCATTAAGTCTGTCTCAGCTTCTCTCTGTTTACTCAGCCCATAGCATCCGCCATTCCACTGTCTCCACTTCCTGTGGTGGGCTTCTTTCACTTAGTGTGACATCTTCAGTGCTCCTGCATGTTGTAATGTGTCAGCATACATTCCCCTTAGGAGACAGAATAATATTTCCTGGGTATGCATGCCACATTTTTTTGTGGATTCACTGTGGATGTGTTTCCTCTGTGGCTATTGTGAGTTATGCAGCTATGAAAATGAGCATACAAACAGCTAGTTGAGTGTCTGCATTACCTCCTCGGCATACACAGCATAGGTGGAATTACTATTTCATATTCAAATGTTGTTTCATTTTTGAGGCATCCTGACATTATTTTTCACATTTGTAGCATCATTTGAAATGACTACAAAAAAGCACAAAGATTTACAAGTATTCCATATTCTCGTCACAAAATATTTTGTTTTATTTGTTTTGTTAATGAATTTTTCCCTACTGAATGTGCAAAGTTATCTCATTGTGATTTAGCTTTACATTTGCCAAGTGATGAATGACTCTGGCATCTTTTAAAGTCTCTGTTATCCACCTTGATGTGTCTCAAATCATACTGAGAACTATTCATGTTCTGCTACCTAGGGAGTTGTGGAAAGAGAATGGATGATGGTTAACATTTAAACTCAAGAGTAGGAATTAGTATGACTTTTTCAAAGAGGTATGTGACAGTAAGACTACATTCCAGATTTCTAAGCAAACAATCCAGATCTAAGCAACAAAATGACAACTGATGTGAGGAAGTTTCACATGGGGATTATTGGACAAGGATCTCTGAAAAGAAAATATGCTCTTTAAAAGAGTGACAGTTTCCTGAAGAAGTAAATACCAATGCAAAAGTCACACAATGAGATAATTAAAATTTTATTCATGATACGGACTTATTATGTACTATATGTATTATGAGAATTTGATGATTTCTAAGTTAACATGGGGAAATAAACTATTCACATCTTCTTGAAATTTTATTAGAAATATTATTGTTCTGCAAGTTTTTATATTTCTTAAAATGTTCTCAGGAGTAGATGCCTCATAAAATATAAAATTCTCAGGGGGAAAATAATATTTATTTTTTAAATAGATAAGATTGAGTATTGATTTTTAAGTTTTACAATTTTATGAATGATTCACATGCTTATTATCTTAAGGAATTTTTCAAAATTGGCTAATGATGAGCTCTACCTATCACTGTTGTGTTTGTCTTCAGAAAAATGATATGAATGCACCATGGAAAATTACAATGAAACCTCTACTGACTTCATCCTCCTGGGCCTGTTATAATCCTTGGCCTTTTCCCATCAAGCCTTGGCCTTTTCCTCTTCACTGTCACCATGCCTAGCTTCCTGATGGCCCTGACAGGCAACCTGTACACTGTCCTGCTCATCCTCCTGTACACCCAGCTCCACACACACACACCTGTTTCTTTTGAAACAAGTCCACCTCCTCCATTGGGTGTAGGCTTCAGAATTTCATCTTTGGAACTTCAGCAGTTCAGAAGGACTGATCCTCATGTCTATGTCCTATATCTGTTATGTGGCTATTTGGTTCCCTCTGAACTAGCCCATCCACATGTACAGAAGAGTGTGTGTGCTGATGATCCTGGGATCTTGGGCAATGGGTGTTGTCAACTCCTGTGCTCACACAGTCTACATCCTCCATATCACTTACCGTAGGTCTAGGGCCATCAATCATTTCTTCTGCCATGTCCTATCCATTCTCACTCTGGCCTGCATGAACTCCAGGGTCTATGAATACATTATGTTCCTTAGCACCATCCTCTTTTTAGTGTTTCCTTTCCTGAGTATTCTGTTTCCCTTTGGTTGGGTCCTTCTCACTGTCTACTGCATGCACTCACAGGAAGGCAGGAAGAAGAAGAAAAGAAGAAAATGTCCACTCCAGGGTGTGTCTCTGCTGTTACTAGTATGTGGAGTGGTCAGACAGAGCCCAGATCTGTGTTTATTACTCCCAGTAAGCCAGATGTAGATTTATGGCAGGGTAGTGGATAATTCCAGCAAGCTTGCACCTTTAGTTTCACAGAAGATCAGGTTGGTTTCTGACTGTGAGGCTGGAACCCAATTTTTTCAGCCTGCAACACTCTGTGTGCCTCCTGCTGACTTGAACTTGCCTACCTATGAGCTTGAACTTGGCTCCTTGACCTCCTGCTGATTTGAACATGGTTTTCCCTTATCCTGACACTGGAAGCCACTAGATGGAGCCAGCTCACAGCTTCTTTCAGTTCTGAGCTCAGTTGGCCCCTGTCCAAGATGGCTACCAGCCAATCACCCTCTCCTGGGGGACATGTGGATCTGAATAACTCACCAGGCACTGCAGTCCATTGTTCCACTGTTGTGTTCTCTGTGGAGGGCGCTGGGCTTGATAGTAGTCACCATGCTCCTGGAGGTTCAAACTGCCCCTTCCCACCCAGTGAGTCAAGTTTCAGAGAAAAAGCACCACTTGGCACCTCCTTCTGCATTGAGGTCTCTCCCTTCATGCTCCCTCTAGGCTTTGATTCTTGTTTCAGACCCTTTCTGGGTCCTGAGATCCCACTTCCCTCCTCTTCTCTTTCTCACATTGCTATATTCCAGTGTCTGGACACCAAATCTCAGAAAGGCTGTTTCTGAACTGTTCACCACTTCACTATCTGAAGCATCTCAGAGTCTGTAGAGGTTTCAGTCCATAATTGTCTGGCTCAAAGGCAGGGTGGCATGGCAGACAGGTATTTCTGAGGAGCAGAAGGTATAAAAGAAAGAAAGGGTCATTATGTTCTAACAGCAAGTCTCTATATATTTATTTAGCAACTACCATTTGCATGTGCAGCAGAATTAAAATAGGATTCTTTATGCTTCTGTTTGGACTGAGTCACCACACTTAGTGAAAGCTAGTTCTCTAGACACAGAATTTAGGAAAGAATAGCTGGGTGTAGTGGCATACACCTGTAAATTCCATCACTCAGGAGGCTAAGGCAGGTGGATCACCAGCCTGGGCTACATAGCGAGTTCAAGGCCAGCCTGGAGTACTGAACTACATAGGAAGACTCAATCTCAAAGAAAAAAAAGTAAACCAAAACAAAGCAAAATAAGATTAGGAGGGAATGTCTCCTGGCTTTTCTCTTACCAAATATATAAAGGAGGGGGTGGAGGTGGGGAGCTAGGACTGCTCAAATTGTCTTTGTCAAGCATTGTCATTCTGTGGGGGTTTCACCATGACACTTTCAAGTGGAAACAAATAGGTCTGCTACTTTCATTAGTCCCAGGATGTATTTGAAGAGTATTTTGTTTCTGGACTGAGACTACATTTGGGAATTAAAATTATTATGGCCCTGTTGGATATGTAACAAATTAACATAAATTTAGGAGCTTAACAAAACACAAAATGTTTGTCTTATAGTTCTATAATTCAGTCTGACACAAGTCTTGCTAGGCTAAAATAAAAGAGGGTTTGTGTTCCTTGGGGAGGCTTAGGGAACAGCACATTTCCTGCCTTTTCTGGCTTCTTGATGCCATCTGCATCACTTGGCTGGAGCATCTTCATCCATCCATGTGCAAAGTCATCAGTGTCTACTGGGTCACTGTCAGCCCACATCCCTCCAAATTGCTCCTCTCTCTCCTTCTTCCACACATAAGGATCTCATGATTACACTGGGCCCATCCAGGTAATTTAGAATAATAATCTCCTTGTAAGGTTGACTGATTAGCAACCTAATCCATGTGTGACCTTAATTCTCCTTCACCATGTTATAAAACATTTACAGGCTCTGGGATTAGGGTGATATCTCAGTTATCACAGATACCAAAGAGTGAGCTTAGTTGACATTGAGACCATGCCAAGTTTCCAACCAAGCATAGGAGCAGACTAACCGCTAAACACATTTTTTCAAGGGACCATGGGAATTTGTAAAATTATGTTAAACATTTTCACAAGTGGTGTTTGATCATTATATGGTTTCCAGAAGCAAAAAAAAAAAACAGACAATCTTCATTCTTAGGAAACTTCCACTTATTGCAGGTGAGGCTTGAGTAGCCCAAGTCATTGGTGACTAAGCCATAACTTAGGCATGTGATTAAGCCTTAAATTGTATGGTAGACACTACAGATTACAAGAATGAATTCTGGCAAGGGAGTGGATAAATCAGACCTCGTAATTACTGAAGATGACCTTGTAAATTTTTAAGAAATATTTTATCAGATTATAAATATACATGTTCATATAAAATACATATTTCAAGCAAGGCAGAAAGCAGCTGAGGAGATGGTGCCATCAGCTGCTGTCCAGCAGGTGGCCACCCTGCCCCCACCCTGGGTAACCAGCATCTCAGCCATCATCCAATTTTCCTAGACATTTACACATTCTACATACTCATTCTTTGAACAAAAATGAGCTCATTGACCCCATTATGACTGCTGGGGGTTTGTCTGTTCATTTGTTTTTCACTTAATATATCATTGACTTCTCTCAATGTCAATAAATTTAGTTCTACATCAGCATTTACAAAGACTGAGAACTTTATTTCAGTTCACGACTTATTTAACAAATCTCCTAATGAATGAATCACATTTATATTTTTATGTTTCTTTTAGAACTATAATACTGTAGTAACTTCCATTACATATTCATCTTTGTAATACTCATTGACTATTTCTGCAGGATAAATTTCTAGAAGTGTAATTTCTAGGTAGGAGGGACTGTGGTTTTTAAATGTTTTTTGTACATTACCCAAATTGCCTGCCAGAAAAAAAATTTCAGTTTTTATTTTTATTAGTGTGTTTGCAGTACATAATGATTACATTCATTGTGAGGAGTTGGTACATAAACATAACACATCTTAATTCTTCATACTTCCCAAAAATTTTATGCTAAGTTTTTTGAATTTAGGAATTCAGTTTTCTTAAGATAGTATGTCATCTGCATTTACTGTTTATTTTATGTCTTCTTTTATAAATTAGAAGTTGATTTTCTAAACTAATTTGTAAGAGGACATATTCTAAACTATTACTCCTGGGTTGTGTTTGCATGTTTCTCCCATTTATGCTTTGTTTTTTATTTTGTTTATGCTAGTTGTGTAAATAGATTTCTGATCTTATTTATTATGTCTTTTTTTCCTTCTGTTTTCTTTTGTGTTTGGTTTTAATATGTGGTTAAAAATCCTTCTATCCTTCAAGCTTATGAAATAATTTCCCTATGTTTACAGCTAGTGCTCCTTGGTTTTTTGTTTTGTTTTCCTTTGCTTCATTGCTTGTGTTTCTTCTCTAAAGGACTCTGGAAAGTGGGTGTTGGTGGTGTGGTTTCTACTTTCACTCATCTCCTCATAGAAACCAGACAGATCAGTGAGACAGCAAAATCTCATGGGCAGCATTTATAGCACAATAAGGTGATGAGGCTTCCCTACAAACCCAAGATGCTGGTGGCTGAGGACACAGCCCAAGTCCCAAGGACAGTGTCCCAATGGGGTCTGTGCTGTGGTGTGGAGGAGGGGAAGCTAGAGAAAGCAAGCAGAAGACACTGCAGAGATATTCAAGAGGGAGTTCAGCAGGACAGCTGGGGCAGACAGGTGAGATGGGAGCATTTTATGCAGTTGGGAGCTGGCTGTGCTCTGAAAAAGCAGGGACAACACAGAGCACTCAGGAGCAGGAGGCCACTGTATTTTTAATGCTTCACCAAAAAAGTTACTTGCAAAAGGAAGGGACCAAGAGATGGAGGGAGAAGGAGAGGAGGAGGGGACAGAAAGAGCTAAACTGTGCTGTGCACCACCTCCCCTGAGGAATGTGAGCATGACGTATGCCACCATGGACTAAAAAGTAAAAAGTGAAAAAGTGGGGAAAAGGTGTAAGAAGGAGCTCCATGAAGTTATGCTGAGCCACGTCTCTTTCTAAATGTGTAAGGAAAACTTTTCAAGAAAGTGAGTAAACAAAAGAGATCAAATTCTATGCAGTGTAGCATAATAAAAAAAAGAGAAGAGCAGAATAAAATTCTTACAAACAGCAATGTGTCAAGAGGCACAACCAAAACACAGACCAAAATTACAGCTTATTATTGCCAGGCCAGGGCCCAGTGACCACCTCTTCCAACCAGACCCCACCTCTGAGCAGCAGTCTGCTGTGACCCAGGACTGTCATCTTCCAAAAGCCCCACCTAGGAGTTGATAAGGTTCCCAGGGACATCTAGGTATAAACCATAACATCTGTATTTGACCTCTGCCCCTGGTTCCTGGGATGGAGTCTAAAACTCGCTGAATTCCTGAAAGATGGGGTAAGAGGAATGAATTTTGTCCTTGTAAAATGTCCCTTTCTGGCTAGGGTGTAGCTGTGTGGCACCGCAGGTTCCTAGCACACAAAGCCCTGGTTTGTCCTGGCCACCGTGAAGGAAAATCAAGCCCCTTTCATTCCCCCTGAGGGGAACCAGCTCTGAAATAATCCCCCATCCCCAGCTGTGGACAGCACCAGCCAAACAAGAGTCACACAGGGTTCTGGACCCAGACAGTAGGCAGAGCGAGGTCTCCACTTGCCACATTTCTGGGCCCTTGCCCCTTTGCTTGCCCAGGTCCCATGATGCCAAGCATGGAAGTGCCAAGCTGGCTCCCTGTGGCATGCAGGCAGCAGTGGGAGCCTGGCATAGCTCCCCAGAGCTGAGCACTGAGCTGTCCGAGGACAGGCCCACGCAGGGTGCTGGTGAGCATGGAGCAGAGCCTGGCTGCCAGGGCACCTGCACCAAGACTGGACAGGCACAGTGTGGGCTCTGTGGCCCTGCCTGGCCCAGCAGTAGTCCTGCCCAGGCCTAAGCTGAGCTACACCTGAGCTCTCTTCTGTCCTGGGCTTCACCTCCAGCGAGAGCCAGAGGGGGTGCCCCAGGGCAGGCCAGCCCAGCCCTTCTGGGAAAGTAGGTCACAGGGACTCATGCAGTCTCCCAAGGACACATTGCTATCCACAAGCATGCCGTTTCTCTGACTGGCCCCCCCTCAAAAGTCAGCATGAAAGCACTTTAAAATAAAGCACTTTTGCTGCCTACATCACAAGCCAAGGTCCCGAGTTCCATCCCCGGTACTAAAAAAAAGCCTCTTGGCCTGTCAGACACCTGGTCTGATTGCTCACACAGGTTTAGCAATAAACCCACCAGACTGCGGAGTTTGCAACCCTCTCTCCTGTGCACACAGTGGTCACACTCTTCGCTGGGTTGGCTCATGCACAAAACTTCTCCACTCTCCTTATGCCCTCTTCCTCCTCTTGCTTTCCATCTCCACACCCCCTGCTCATTTGCAAGATCTATTTCCCTGTTTCCTATTATCTTTTTCATTTTGCTTTTTATTTTTATATTGGGTTTATCATGTAAGAGAAACCATATTTGATCTTGTATGTCTGGTTTATTTCACTTAACATTATGATCTCACGGTACATCCATATTCCTACACATGACTCAAGTTCATCCTTCTTTATGGCAGAGTAGTACTCCATTATATGTAGATGCTACATTTTCTTTATCTGGTCATCTGTTGATGGACACATAGGCTGCTTCCAAGCTTTGCTATTGTGAGTGGCACTGCTGTAAACATGTGCATAGATCACTGAATTTACCAGAATTTTAGATAGCAATCTTGCTACGTAGCCATGCCAGATCCCATAAAAGGTGACGATATATCATCATGATACACAGATGTGTTATTACTTCAAAAAAATATGCAAAATCTGCTTATTTAAGATCCATATTATTATTCAGTGGCTATTTTACTATTACATCAACACCGCTAATTCAACCAAACCACCACATAGCTGAATATGGCAAGAAGGATCAATCACAGGTGTGAGTAGTTAAACCACTCCAAGTGAGAGGAAGCACGCATCTTTATAATGCTGCTCTCTGGCGTTCTTCATTCAGGCACTCTAGGTTGTCTGAATCTGTGTGGCTATTCCATTGTTGCAGGCTGTGTGTCAGCTCTGTGCTCTCTCCTCAGCTGATGGCTGGACACCAGGACTTCTCATACTGCCCAAATCTGGGACTTTTGATGCTGAATGCTCCCCCGGGGTCCAGAACAGTGTGCCAGGACTGTGTCCAGCTGCCTGTCCCATGCCCACGAGGTTCCCTCCCTTGCTTCCCTGTGCCCCACTCAGCTGGAGCCTGTCTTCCTGCTCCCCCACCTCTGCCTCTTATTCCAATGCCCAACTGACATTTATGTTTTGTTAAACTTTCCTCATCCAAAATCATTTCCTTTTTCCACACCACTGATGACGGGCTGTTGGAAGGAAGTGTGTGCCCTGGGAGAGCTAAAGCAGGCTGGGGGAAAAGCTGACCCGGGGTGGCTCCCAGGAGTCGCTTCAAAGGCAGCTTGGGAGGTGAGGCCAAGGGGAAGATCATTCTGGGAGAGAACAGTGGGTACAAAGGTCCTGGGGCTGAAGCTGGCTGGACTGTGGTGACTGGTAAGAGCCCTGTGTAACTGCAGCAGAGGGAAGGGGGACAAGAGCAGGGTAGGGCCAGGGTGGGCTTTAAGGACACTGTGAGCCCTGGCTTTCCCTGTGGAGGGCAGGGGAGGTAGGACAGGAGAGGCCAGGACATGGGGACCTGACCTGACAGCTGGGAAAACAATCCCACAGCAGTCCTGAGCTCAAACAAGTTCTGGAGTCAACAGGGCAGGTGTCCCCATGCCTGGGAGGTTGGGGGGCCAGGTGAGGTGTGGAGGAAGTCATTTGGCCAGACAAGCAGCAGCAGTGGGAAGATGGGGCAGGGACACCTGGGGCTGCAGTCCTCCAGGGACGGACAGCAGCCACACTCACGGCCCACAGCCAGTGACTCAGAAGTGAGAACACCCTCAGCTCACTGGGAGAAAATAATTAACATTATAATTTCACTTTTAATAAACTACTCTCTAGCTTTCATTCTTATCACAATTGCATTTTGATTACCACAAACATTTATACAGAAAAAACAAGCTCTTATGAATGTGTATTTGATCCAACAGAATCTGCACAAGTACCATTCTCCATAAAATCTTTTCTTATTGCTATCACATTCCTTCTATTTGACTTAGAAAGCCTGCATGGAGGCCAGGCCAGGGGCACATGGAGCTGTCATCCATGGCACAACTGTACCATCATCTCCACCACATGTGACTACATGCACATGAATGTACCACACACATGTAACTTCACTCACACTACTATGACATGCACACATGACTGTACCGCACATATGCCCCTACTACACACTTCCACCACAGACATGGCTCTGCCCTAGACACCTCAGCATCCCCTCCTCCTGAGCCAACACCACTAATGCAAGTCATCTGCTCAGCTCTTTCCTGTGTCCCTTGCTCTGCACATCTGCCAGGCCTGGTCCTCATCCACCTTGCTGTTCACCAGGGACCCAGTCTTCCAGGTGACTTCAAACGTGTGAGTGTGGGATACATGGAATAGGCCTGCATTGCTCCATGTGCCTGCCCACTGCAAGCAAGTGGTAGGACCTGAGGATGCAAACATGCTTGATTCTTTGTCACTCCATGAACAACTCTGGGTCCCGAGACCCAAATCCTGCTGGGCACCTCCACCTGGGCCCCACGCCCCTGATGTAGCTTTCAGAGGTGGCATAGGGCCATGTCTCCTGATGACAGCTCACTGGATCCTTAACTGCAGTGGAGGAGGAGGGAGGGCAGAGTCCACAGCAGCACAGCCTGGCTGCCTCCTGAATCCCTGAGTTCTTCAGCAGCAGGAAGTCTGGGCAGAGCAGCTGAGGTGATCAGCCTCTGCCTCCTCCTTCAGCCTCCTCCCAGCCCTGGCTACTTCAAGGCTGCCCTCCTGGAGAAGGAGCTGCATGCTTGCCTGCAACAGAAAAGGATGTAGCTCCCCTCTGATGGGAGGTGCTCTGAGTCCACCCCATTGTAAAGGGCAGGACACAGGACAGCAGCAGCCTGGGGTGCCAGGAAAGCCTGCAGGCAGGAAGACTGCAAGAATGCACCTCCACAAGCTCCCATGAAGGGGGTCCAGGGTGTTGTGGAGCAGAGAGACCTCAGGGGAGCTCAAGGAGCCACTTTGGCTCTGGGAAAATTAACCCCATGGACCCCCAGTTCACAGGCACATGAAGAACCAGTATTTAATCTGAGCACCCCTTGGCTCTGTCCACTTGATAAATTTTTTTTCACTTAATAAAATTTAACAAGCATAAAAAAATACTCGAGTCAGGTGAGATGGCCCACACCTGTAATTTCAGCACTCTGTGAGGCTGAGGCAGAAGGATCAAAATTTAAGCCCAGCCTAGACAATTTAGCAACTTAGCAAGACCCAGTCTTACAGATGTAGCTCAGTGTGAAGGCCTTGGGTTCAATCTCCAGTACCACAAAAACAAAAAACCAAGACACTTGAACTTTGCTGGAGTATATTTGCATGGCTAAGTATTATTGACAGTATTTCAGAAAATTGTAAAGTTCCTGCATTTGTTAACACCATGGTTGTCCACCATAGGTCCTTCCATAATACTATCAAGCATCATTTAGGTAATTATTTTCATCATATGTCAGAGAAACAACCATATATCCCTGTCAGTTGAGCTATCATGAATTCTCTCTCATAAGACCTGTAATTGGGGCCCTTTGAAACATTTTTTGGTTAATGTAGATAGTTTCTGTTTTACTGTGATGCTTTCTTGAAAGTGTTTGCAAGTGAAAATGAAATGTTTGTCTTTTCTCCCTTCCTGATCTCTCTGTAATTTGGAAACCTTTATTGAATATTTATTGAATATTCATTTTTGAGACTGGTGCATGCAGTCAGATGTGAGCAGGCAGGATATGGAGCTGAGGCTGCCATTATGGAGCTAGGCTTGCAAAGCCCTCCTCCAAAGCCAGCCTGGACTGGCTGACACCACTGCCAGCTTCCTAGGAGAGTGGATTCATTTCCCAGCAGGACGTAAGCCCCAGGACATAGGAAGCTATGAGAAGAGAGGCATGCACTCAAATCTATAGGTTTTACAGGAGAAAGCTGGTGATGGTACTTAGCTTGGCTTCTCAGCTTGGCTTCTCCACCTGGAGAGGCCTTGAAAAGTCTAATTCATAACTTCTTCTGAGAAGTTCCAGCAAGGCTGACTTGAAAAGCCTTCATGGTCAATGATGATTCTCACTGCTCTTATGAACAAAATGAAACCAACTGTCATGGAGGGGATATATTTTGTAAGTAGGAATCCTCACTCCTTGGTTATTGTTGATCAGAAAGGGGGAAGACTAGAGAAAAAAATGATATATTTCACTGGAAAACTATAGCTCTTCCTCATGATTTTGAGACAGGTTCTCACTCCATAGTACAGGTTTGCCTCATGTTTGAAGTCCTCCTGCCTCAGCCTTCCAAATGCTGGAATTTTGTCATGCACCACCAATCCCAGCTTCCCTTAAAGTTCAGGCGCATCCTTCAGTATTGGCTACCGCTCTCCAGGCCATTTCCTATTTTCCCCCACCCTCCTGAACTGGATTTTGTGGGAACCAAAAATCTCCTTTCCCTGAATCCCTGAAAGCTGAAGCTGGGTGGCCTGGTTTAAGCTGTCATGTCCACCAGAGGTCCTTTGTGGCTGCCACTGGATGGGCCACCAGGAAGTTATCAGAACACTGAGTGGCATCACAAAGATGCTCCAACTGTAAGCCAAGGACTCTGCCCACTGGCTGCTCTGCCCATCCTCCACCACCTCAAGGTGCTTCCAGCCTAATGTTTAGAGACTGCTCGTCCACCCAGCTGCTGTCCTCCACAGATGGAGCAAGGGACTCACATTGTACAAAGGAAAGACAGACCCCTCCTTAACAGGCACCCACAAGGATGCTCTACTTTGAAGCACCTTGAGTCAGGTGGCTCTGAGTCATCTTTCTGATGAGTCCCTGGCTGCCGTCTGTCCTAAGCCCACTGAGTCCAGTTTAGCAGGAATCTCCTAAGTCAGGCCTACCCAAAATATGCCACCCTTGATATCTGATCAAATTTCTCAGCCCTAGCTCTCAATATCTTATCACCCTGGCCTACCTTTGGCATAAATCTTGTTGGCAAATCTAGCAAGAACATCCTCCTTTCTGTGTTTCCTGTTTGTAATTTCCCATCCCCTGACCCACTCTTGCACCTTGCCTAGAAATCTCTCCTCAGTGGGTATCTGGAGTCCAGTCTCACTCTTCATCATCAAGGCCCTTGTGGGACACTAGCAAGACACAAAGGGGAAAGGGTGGTCCTTCAAATAAATGTTATTGGGGAAAACCAGATCTCCATGTGCAAAACAATAAAACAGAACCCTTTAGTACACCATATACAAAGATCAACTCAGCCAGACATGGTGGCACATGCCCATAATCCTCAGCACTCTGGAGGCTGAGGCAGGAAGATCACCTCGAATTCAAGGCTAGCCTGGGTTACATAGTAAGTTCAGGGCCAGCCTGAACTACAAAGGAAGACCCTGCCTCAAAAAAAAAAGATGAACTCAAAATAGATAAAAGGTCTAAATGTGTGACCTAAAACCATAAAATTTCTAGGAAAGAACATATGGGAGAAGCTCCTTGATTTTGGACTTGGAAATAATTTCATTACATTCCTTGAGTGGAATCTGCACTGTACATGACAACCTTCATTCCTTTTCTCATCCACTTTCCTTTCCCTTCCTCCCCTTTCCCTCCATGTCTTGATCTGCTCTCCATTTAGAAAGATCTCTCTCCCTATTTTCTATTATCTATCCTTTATTTTTTAAAAACCCATTGTAGCAGTCACTGAACTAAGTCTGCTTCACTGCCTTCAATGTCTCTAGAGTTTTTTAACTTTAACAAGATCCATGCTCAGAGCCAAGGATAGAAGGCAGCATCCTGGGGTCACAGTCACTGTCACCAGCCCCTCACCCACCTCAGGAGGACAGCTGTGCCCCAGATGTGCAGCGGGGTGACAAGTGGTAGGGAGCACTGCCACATCACACTGGAGACTGCAGGTCCTGCTGGAGCTGTCCCTCCACACATAGGTTGAAAGGTGGAAACAGTGCCACAACAGGGCCACCCCAGTCACTTGGGTCCACACATGGCAGCTGGGTCACAGGAGGTGGTAGGGAGAAATTGCCCCCACCCGGTGGGTCTAGGTGGCCCAGTCCTGCCCAGCCTGTGACTGGCACCAGCTCTTGCACCCTGCCAGCTGTTGCATCAAGATGAGGATGGCTCCCTGGATAGCAGGCTGAGAACCCAGCTCCATCCCACCCCCTGCTCTTCTCCTCCCCAACCCTTGCTAGCAGGGCCTATCAGGGGAGGCAGAAGCCAAGTGGATGCATGGGCAGCAGGCATGGGCTTGAGACAGAGGATCACCCTGGGGACATTTGTCCAGGGCTATGCCTCCCATCTAGGGCTCCTGGATGCTGACCACTTGGCTCAAGCCCTGGTTGCATGAACATGGCTGCTCCAGGCTCCTGGTCAGCTCCCAAATATGTGTCCTTCTTGGGCTGAGTGTGGCAGAGGCTGTAGGTGACCTGTTCTCCAACCTGCCTGCCAAGCAGAGAGAGTGTTGGCATCCTCCTTGCTTCAGCCTGACCCTCTTCCTCTGGACATGAAGCCTTCCCTGGCCCAGCATTTGATGGCAGGTTTCGTGGTGAGCAGCTAAGAAAGAACCTTGCAAAAAAGGATGGCATGAGGATGGGGTGGGTGAGGCCCCCTCTCCTATGACCCCAGGAGGCCCCTTCCTGTCACTTCCTCATCACCTAAGGGTGAGATAGTTACAGGCCTGGGATGGCCCTGGCGAGGTGTTCATGTGTGTACCTGTGTATGCGTGTGCATGTGTGCACACATGTGCTCTGTGCTGTACCCAGTAAAGGTGTTGCTGAGCATGTTACTGGTGGCTGTCAGCTCCCCCATCCCTCCTCACCCTGCCTGCCCCGTGAAGTGTCTCTCGAAGTGTTTCATGTGGGGACAGCCCCACCTGGCTCATCTTGTCAGGCCTCATCTGAGTGTGTGCCAGGTGAGGAGATGCCACGTGGCAGCTGTCTCACACAGGGCAGACAGCAGTGCCAACAGGAGGAACCCAGCTTGGCTTGGAGCTGGGGAGAATGGGAAGTTGGCTGTGGGGTGTCCCACACACACTGGGATGGCAGGAGCAGCCCAGGTACAGCGAGCTGGAGTGGCAGGGCTTCTGGGTTCCCCCTCCTGACCCAGTGTCTTGCTTCTTCTAGCTCCCAGGGTCCCCTGTCCAGGGCTTCACCTCTTCTCCCAACCCACTCCTGGGCTGTGAACAGAGACATCCCAGGAAGGACATGGGTAACAGCTTTCACCCCCAGGCAAGCACAGGGGTTGTGCCTGAGCTCTACCCTGGGACTGGCCTCCCCAGGACAGGGTCTAGGACAATGATGGCAAAACTTTGAGAACAGGTGCCCAAACTGCAACCTGAAACTTGCTGTGCCAACACTGCCATGTGTGCGCTGTTATCTGATGCTCAGCTGCTGGGGCGATGCTGGGGAGACTTGGCTCCTGGGTCCACAGAGAGGGCTGTGAGCCCTCTTCATTTCCAGGAGGAGAAAGAGGCCTTGGCTCCAGGCACCAGGAGGGGAAGGAGTGAAACAATCAGAGCAGGAAGAGCAGATGCTGGGATGCAAAATAGCTCCCAGAGAGGCCAAAGTTTGCCACCAACTCGAAATAGTACTGTACTTTTAAAGAAAACAAAGCCAGCGCACTCAGGTCTGTCACCTGCCAGGAAGTTTTATTTAGAATCCCACAGGTCAGGCCGGGAAGCAGGGCAGGCACAGCCCGAGAGCCTGTGCAGACACCAGCCTCCCCTCCTGCTAAGCCAGCTTCTCTTGGTCTGGCAGACTACAGTTACTTTGTCTTCCCACCTCCTTCATGGTCTCTCTCCCTTCCCTTCTTTTTAACACTTAGACAGAGGCAATTTTAATGCTAGTCCATGGGTACACTTTCATGGTGTAGGTGTTCTGGAATTGTTACAGAGGAATTGGTGAAATGATATGTGGCTGCCACACAGAGATGCACCGGATTGCTGTCACCTGTCCCCTCACTGCAGGGCCTGCAGGGATGAGTCCTGGCCCAGGCCACCCCAGGTGGGACCCCCCACATGTCAGCAGGCATCAGTGGAGCAACAGAAGAACCTCGCCTGTGCTCTCTGTGGTTCACACAGTGCCAGGCACCTGGAGGCAGCACAGAGCCCTGAGTGTGCAGGGAGGCGGCGCTGGCTGCAGATCCCGGGGTGTGGTTGGTCTGTCACTGTATGGGGGGTACCGACGGGGTACATGGTGAGGACTCGGGAGCCTTAGGTGACAACCCAGGGTCCTGGCACAGCACTGAGCACCTGTGAACTCAGGACACTGGGTTGGGAACAGGGGCCCAGGCTGCACCCCCCCAAGTGTGTGCCCGGGAAGGCCCAGCTCTGCCCCAGAACAGGGTGCCCCACAGAGAGGGCAGGAAGCCCGAGACTCACCCCATCAAACCCCAGGCTAGGGAGTCTCGGTTCTGAGCTCCCCAAGCAATGGAGGGCAGAGGAGAAGGTTCGGGCAGGGAATGGCCGGGTCTGCAGGAGGCAAAGAGGGGCCATGCACGGGAGCCAGGACCCAGCCCTCCTCAGCTCTGCTCCTCACCCGCTCAGCCTCCTGCAGCACCCTGCAACCTGCACCCTATGGATGGGCTGTAGGAAGAGGGACAGAGGCCTGGCACATCTTGGCTCAGGGTACAGCTCACATGCTCTGGAGAGGAAGGGGGGTGAGAGAGAGGGAGCCAAAAAAAGAAGTGCATTTGAAACCATCACTCCCCCAGCAGCCAAGGCAAAGAAGGCAGGAGAGGACAGCACCCCAGGCCAGTGTGAGGAGTCAGGAAGGCGAACTGGGGCAGGACTCAAGGCTGGGAGGGCTCGGTCTACCTCTGCCAGAGAAGGGGCCAGTGAGGGCCCTCAGCCCAGGCAGGCAGGGTGGGCAGCCTGGCAGGCAGATGCAGAGGAGCACCAGGCTGTGCCACTGTCTCCCAGCTCCATGCAGGGTCCACATGGGTCCACATAGTTCCCCAGAGAGCCAACTTAGCTCACCCTGCACCCATAGCTGCAGGCTCCCGACTTCCACCCAGACATGAAGAGCTCTGCTCCACAGAAAGTGGCCAGAGAGGTGGTTACAGTGGGGGTCAGGCTTGACAGGGTCTTCAGGGGCCCTCAGAAGAAGACCCAGGGTGTGTGGTCCTCTGTCAGGCCTTGGTCTGGGGGCTGAGGTCAACACCAGTCCTGTGTGAGTCTGAGCTCAGAGCTGTCTGCCCAGCTCAGCACTGCTGGCTGAGGAGCAGATCTGTGGCTGAGAAGTGCAGCCTCTATTTATAGGCTCATTGTGTCTTTAGGACCCTCTGGAATGGTTATGAGTAGGTTTCCTGGAACAGAATAAAAGCACCATGACTTTGGGTAATTCTGTGTCTGAAGCTGCAGTTTAAAAAAAAAAAAGTGCAATTTAAATTTTTTTCTTTTTCCTTTTCTCCTTCTTAGCTTGCTTTGTTTCTTTGACCCTCCCTCCTTAGTCCTCCTTTGGTAAGGTCAAGCTTCAGCTGTCCCCATTTCCCACAGACAGACCTCAGAGCTCAGCTCCTGGGGACTTGAGAACCAGGCTGAGATTGTGTGAGAATAGACAGAGCCAGGCCAGCACTCCAGCCTTGCTCCTCCCCAGCCTTCCTGTCTCATTCCCCTGCCCTGCTTTCCAGACCAGCAATGGAGATGTGAGCTTGACTGGAAAATGTGCTGAGAGTTTTTAATTTCTTTTTTAAAAAATGTATTACAGTGAAAGACACTTTGCTATGAATCCCTCTCAGAATCCTCCCCTCACTTCAGACACACTTATCCCACCCCCCTCTTACCACTTTCTGAAGCAGCTCTACAGTCCTTTCTTCTGATTGCCTACATAGGATGTGATAAACAATGTAGTGGATGCTGCTGCTGAGCTCCATCCATTGGGAAGGCAGCTCGAGAAACAAGATGTTGGGTCCTCACCACCTTATTCTCTGGATCTGGCACTGTGCAACTTTTGGCTCTTCCCCAAAGTCAAAATGACCATGACAAGGAAACATTTTCAATCCATTCAGGACATCGAGGCAGCCAGGACAGCAAAACTGCAGACCCTCAGGAAAGAGCACTCCAGAGGTGCTGCAGAAAGTGGCAAGGACGTGATGTTAGGAGCAATGCTACATAATTCTAGGGAAAAATCATTTGGTTAGCCTAGTTCTCTTGCCTACAGCCAAGCTACAGAATAACTCCAGTTTGGCCTCCGGTCACAACTGAGACTTCAGTGATCCAGTGATGCTGTGATTCTCCAGGACAAGAAACATCCTGGGAGAACAAACATCTGCTCAGTTCCTCATTGTTCTTGGACTGTTAACATCTTGTTTACCCAAGATGTACTGAACTCTCTGCAAGCCTTCTGTTACACCTTGTTTATCCCAATGTGAACTATTGAACTCTCTGCAAGTCATTTGTTATGAGGTACTGAATAAAAGGTGTGGTAAGCTGGGGGCTTTTGTCTTTGCCGCCCAGAGCAGCACTGATCAGACCCAAAGCTCAGCTTCTTCTCAGTCTCATTTTTCTACCTTTCCTGTAATTCGCCGTGTGCTCCCGTGGCTCGCAGGAGACCAGGACTCACTGCAGAGGTTCTGGTAATGTCCCCTTCCCCTGTCCCCTACAACGTGAGATGAGTGTGTTCAAAGGGAGGGGGAGGGTTCTGAGGGGGGTGAATGAATGGCAGTATGTCTTTGACTGCAAGGCATTTTTAAAATGCAAGCATTTGCCATATTTTTGGCCACACCTGGTAACAGAGTGCTGTGAACTGCAGTTACCCTGCTGAGCTTATCCCACAGGTAGCTGTGCTTTGTAACCTACTATGCTCCCTCCTATGCCCTCCTCCTTCTCTACCCGTCCAGCCTCCAGGAGTCACTATTTTCCTCTCTCCTGCTCTGAGATCAGCTCCTTAGCTTCTCGTTTTCACTTTCCTCCCCTGAGTGAGTACTTCTTGCAGTTAAAGATCTAGGATGTGTGGTTTCCACCTGTGCTCCTCAGGCTCATGCTCCACAGTGTGCTGTGTCCCTCCCAGCCCTGGAGTCCACTCAGGTAGGCAGGGAGAGAGGGTTCCTGACTCTGGGTTGGTGCCCAGGTTGCTCCATGATTGCCTCTTCCTGCACAGGACACAGAACTCTTTAAGGTTGACTGACTCAGGAGGGGAAAGGACAGGCAGAGGGACACTGGGAACCAGGGCTGTTGTTGGCTTCTTATTTTGAGGTAGTAGACTTCTGTGTGTCACGAGGGCCACCACAAGCTTCTTGGATCCGGTTTCCTCTGTCCTGGCCTGTTCGGCAGTTGGCAGTTACTGGTGCTCACAGATGCCTTGTTCTCTCCTCCTGGGGCATGGAGAGGCTCTCTGCCCACCCTGGAAGCCAGGGCTGGGAGAGGGAAGAGCTCCACACAGATGTCCTCCACCCCGGGAAAGTCCCTGGAGCCTGCCTGTTTCCCAGACGCTCAGGCACACAGCTTCCGGTTTCTTCAAGAGATGGAGCTGCCAACAATTTCCAACACCACGTTCCAGCTGTGTCATAATCCCATTAAAAGGATCAGTGCACCCTGTGTGCATGTGCTGGGACATCACACTGAGTACCATGAATATGCACAATAACACATCCTAATTAATCAAGCAATACCAGCATCACAAGAGAGTGGAGGAGAAAAATCCAAGAATGGATTTCAAACTGAGTCAGATTCTACTTCCTAGATTCAAAAAAAGAAAAAAGGGACAAGTCCCACTTCCATCTTTTGAAGAAGGAAGAGATGGGTGAATTCTAAGGGTGGAGAAAAGCCGGATTCTGCTGTGTGTGTGTGTGTGTGTGTGTGTGTGTGTGTGTGTACACTGAAAGGACTCAGAAAGACAGACACACAAGTTCCCAGAGGGCAGCAGGAGGAACAGGTGAGGCCCCAGGAAGGCAGCAGGGGCTGGGAAGGGAGTGGAAGGCCCTCAGCAAGGCCGGGTCTGGGTGTCGCCCACCCCACAGTCCTGGAATCCGAGTGAGCCTGATTAGTCATCTCAGGAGGCAGAATCATGTGTCTGTCCACCCTTCCTCCCTGCCTGCCTGCTCACTCCTCTGTCCACCCATCTTTCTATCCATTGATCCTTCCATCTGTCCCCCTCCCATACCCCCAGCTGGGCCGAGTGTCCCTGGGAGCTGACTCTGTGCAGGGATTGATTTCTGGCTGAAGACAGAGGACACAGACATGGCAAGAGCATCCTCCAAGCCGAGACATAGAGGCACCGCTGGTAATGGCCCACTCTGCAGCTGGCCGCCCCTGCTATACAGCCCTGCCAGCTGTGTTTGTTCAGACTGGCAGAGCACATAAGGATGGGATAGGATGGAGGCCTGTAATCTCCCCAAGTACCCATCTGCATTTGATACTGCTCTCACTATCTTAATTATAGCTCTACAACACCAGTGGCTTGACAAGGTGGGGCTGGCACTCTGGGGGTCTGCAGCCACAACTCTCCACTGGTTGTCAGGACCCCAGTAACTCAGCCACTTGTCAGGATGAACTGTTGGGCCTTACATCTCAGAGCAGATGTTTCTTTCGTGTCTCTCCAGGAAATGTGTGAAATGTCTGGTGCCTGGACAGGGCGCCATGGCTCCAAGGATGAGTCAGGGAACAGCATGGGCAGGGAAACCCTGGGGCCCTGCTGAAGACCAAGCCCACGGAACAAAGCCAGATGTCAGGAGGGTACCCATGCTGGCTGCCCCAGGTCCTGTTTGGGCTTCTGGGGAAATACACCATTTTCAAGACAAGCCAAGGGAGGAAGGTGGTGGCCCCAACTACATATGAAACTTGAATTGGAGACAATGTGTTTACATTCACAACTGAACTGTGTGGATTTACAAGGAAAATGAGCTAGGCATGGTAGCACACATCTGTAATCCCAGCACTTGGGAGGCTGAGGCAGGAGGATCACCATGAGTTGAATGCCAGTCTGGGCTACATAGTGAGATGCTGCCTCAAAAAGCAAACAACAACAAAAACTCCATAGGAAAATGCTTTGCAAAGACCTATGGTAATGAGTTTGACCCAAGAGAGTCGGAAAGAGCAAACCCCTCTTCTCCTCCAAAGGCAAGAGGCCAGGGAAGGGACTGCCTCAGTGAGCTTGGGCTGCTGTAGTGAAATCCCACAGACCAGGAGATTTAATAGCAGAAAGTAATCTGCTGACAGTCTGAGGCAGCAGGATATCCAGATCAAGGAGTGGTCAGCAGGCCTGGCTTCCTGGGAGATTTAGAGTCAGTGCCCTTTGAATTGTGGACCACTCCCTCCTCCTCCTGCCCTGGCAGGCATTTCCTCGGAGTGTGCAATCCCCGCATGGCATGCGTGTCTGCATTTCCTCCCCTCAGGAGCACAGAGGTCAGAGGGCAGTGGGATCCACCCAGACAGTTCCCTCTTTAATCACCTTTTCAAAGGCCACAGTCTCTCAGCAGAGCTGAATTAGGAGCTACTGGTGCTTAGGCATACAAACATTGGGAAGAGGATGCACCTCAGTGAAAAATACAGACGGTAGCTTTAAAAGAAAAAAACAACAAAAACAGAATGATCATGAAACACACAGGTCCTACAGCCCCCAACAGGGAAGCCGGGCAAGGCTGCCCCAGGGTTGAGCCAGAGCGGGGCAGAAGCCACCAGGAAATGTGGTGGGAATGAAGGCTCAATGTCCAGAGAACTCTAAACACAATGAGCCTGTGTGTCTCCCATGGCCCTCAGATACCCTGCAGCTCGGGAAGCCCACAGCCCAAGGGACATAGCTCAGAGCTGGCCAGTTTATTAAGCAATGTCTTCGGGCTCTCCTGTCTCACCTGGTCCTGCAGCAACTGCAATGAGTCATGCTACTCACAGCAACAGACCAGGGGTGGGCAGAGGAGTCTCGCCTGCCCTGTCAGTCACTCTCCCACCTCTGCAATGCAGACCCAACTCCCACAGCTGGAAGGGGGAGGTTATGTTGGCTCACAGCATCTGGAGCTTTCAGTCCATGGTCCCCTGGCTCCATGCGGGTGGCATGGCAGAGGGCCTGGTGGAGGAAGACACCTGCTCACAGTGTGGTGGGCAGGAAGCAGAGAGCAGTGAGGAGCCAGGAGAGTGATGAACCTGTCCAGGCCTTGCTTGCTCACCACAATCCTCCCCTTCCACCAGACCCCACCTCCCAGCAGCAGGCTGCCTGTGAGCCTCATGACCAGTCACCTTCCATGAGCCCTGCTGTGAGTGCACGAGTCTTGAGGGCATCTGGGTAGAAACCCTTCCACCTTCCTGCTGTGCTGAGGGCTGGGCCTCTTGCATGGCAGCCCAGTGGGAGGAGGAGGGCAGATTCACCCCTGCCTGGGTGCTGGCCCCTGAGGGGCACTGCTGGCCAGCAAAGCCTGAGGAGTTGGACTGGGGAACCCCGTGACTAATGCGCACTGTGATAGTGGAGGAAGGAAACAGGAGTGGTGGGTGTTGCATCACAGGCCCAGATAAATCCCGCTCAGATCAAGGGTTCAGACAGGCTGTCCCTGTCCCCAGCCATTTGTCTGACTGCTGTCTCCACAACCATGTCCTCAGGGTGGCTGGCTCTCACCCTCCTGAGTGTGCTGGACCCACAGACCCAGGCTTTCAATCCCTGGCTGGTCAAGTGTTTTGAGAACTCCCAGTATGAAGAACTGCTGCAGCTAGCTTGAGACAGACTGGGGCCCATGGCCAACCAAAAAGGTGGTGTTCATTGGGGCCAGCACGGCTGGGCTCACCATGGTAAAGACCTTGCAGGATGCTGGCCACCAGGGGGCTTGGGGAGTCTTGGGAAAACAGTCTGGAGAGGGAGGTGGGGAGTGGCAGTGGACAACCCCAGGGCATGGGCCAGAGGCTGGGGCTTCTGGCCAGGTAGAAGGGGTAGGAAAGCAGGTGGCTGACCTTATAGCTGAGAGACCTCAGAAAGGCACAGAGGGGAAACCGTCAGCTCTGCCTGGAGGGATGGGGGTGTGATGGCAGCCTCCAGCCACTGGTCTTTTCCAGGTGATGGTCCTGGAGGCCAAAGGGAATGTGGGGGGCAGGATAGAGGCCCACTGCATCTCCAGAGCAGACTGGTACATAGAACTGGGCAGCATGAGGTTCCATGTGATCCACAGGTATGGTGACAAGAAGCAGGCACAGATGAGGAACTCAGGGTTCAGCTTGCTGGCACTGAGGCCAAGAACACAACAAGGGTTGGAGTGTTTTCCTGGAACTTAAGGGGTCAGTGTCTGTCCCCACTCATTTCCCAGCTCCAGGCTCCCAGGAAACTTCCCTGTCTGAATGGATTCATTTCCATAATGGCCTGGACACACCTGCTAGGCCTGCTGGGGACACTGCTGAGGGATGCTATAATTCACAGGGCAGGGGGGACCACTGGAGAGGTGCACCCAAGGGATACCACTGGGAACCCTTCTGGCACATCCAGGACCTGAAGTGGTCCTACAACCTCCTGGCTGTGTGGCCCCTAGCCTGGGACAGTAACTGGGACCCTGGCATCCCTCTGTGAAGGGCAGGGCAGCCAAGTGACTCCAGGGAGGAGGGAGGCCACTTGCTTCTCACCCCAGCCCCACCAGCTCCTTTTCCCCCTTGTGCAGGATGTCCAGTGAGTTCATCCAGAAGTCGGGGCTCAAACTCATGGAGTTCTGCTCCTGCGACAACCATTCCTGGGTGCTGGTGAACAGGGTGCTGCAGCACTTGGGGGCAGTGCAGGCCAACCCTGACCTACTGGGCTACTTGGTACGAGCTCACGAAGCCAGGAAGATGACAGAGCAGCTCTTCAATCAGTCCTTGATGAAGGTGAGGTGGGTGGAGCTCCTGCGGCTTCCTCCGGCTGAGGTGTGCACAGGTCCTGAAGATGGGGACAGAGAAACTTCAGGGGCCCCAGACAGCAGGGTCCCCATCTTCCTGGACTTGTCCTGTGCCACTGTGCACTGGGGGACCCTAGATGTCTGAACCCTCACAGAGGAGTCCAAACCTCAGCCAGTGAAATCATCACGGCAGGTCCAGGCTTATGGCAGAGGAGGTACTCCCATGGGCTCGCTGGGTGACTGGGCAGGTGCCTGCCATTTCTGTGGCCGGCTTCCACAGAGCAATCCCACTGCCAGAGCCCTTTGTGACTGCTGGGGACCAAGTGTGACCATGGATGCTGTGAGACCTGAGCCAGGCCACAGCCAGCTCTGCAGTCAGCTGTCCTGATGTGAGGTTTGTGGTCTGGGATTTGAGACACAGCCAGCTGTGTGCCCAGGTTTGCCTGGCATGGGCAGCGTCTTCATCTCATGTGACCTGTAGCCCACGGGGACCTCAGGGTGACTGGAGGCACAAGGATAGGGGCCCTGGCTCTGCAGTGTCACCTGCCATGGCCCCAATGGCCATGCTGAGCCATGAGACCCCATTTGGCCTCCCTCTACCACCATCACCCACACAGTTCATGACAGCCTCAGGGCCACCAGATGCCCCCCAAACACAGAAATCAAACAACAGAGACCAGAATAGTTTGGTTCAAAGTAACACATTTATGAAGCAAGAAAAAATTCTATCAGTAGGAAATATTATGATTGCACTCAACAAAAATTAGTGATGTAGCCAGGGATTTAGCTCAGTGGTTCTGCTGCCTTAATCACAAGCACAAGGTCTTGAGTTTGATTCCTGGTACCAAAAAAAAATGTATTAGTGATGTGATTTCTATCACCTGATTCATTCCATAGCCCATCTTCCTCCAAACTGTCCTTTGTGATAACTTTCTATATCAGCATTTAATCCAAGCAATGGTAGCTTGTCCAGCAATTTCATTATTTTTACCTAAATATTTTATTTTTTGTGTGACACCTATTTAGTTGAAAGATGTTGCATTTTGTGATTTTTATATTGTTTCTCCACACTCTATATTTCCTGGTCATTATAAATAAGACATAAAGTACTCACTAAACCTAAAGGTTCTTGGGTCAAAAGAAAAGTGTTCTCAAGGCAGGACAGAGCATCTGTGTCCATTCTAAGGCCTCTGCATTGGCAGGAGAGCTGGTGTCTCCATCATCCAAGGCACCATTGTCCTTCAGGCACTGTGGGGACCAGGGCCACCAGAGCCTGGCTCCCCACACAGGTGGAAGTGAGGCCAACACAGCAGGGCATACAGGCCGAAGCCTCAGCAGCCTGACTTCCCTCTTCCTTCTCCCATGCCCAGGTGGAGGAGGAGCTGAAGGGCAGTAGCTGCCTCCACATGCTGGAAAAATTCGACTCCTTCTCCACCAAGGTCAGTGCTGGGTCCCTCACCTGAGCAGCCCTGTTACAGCCCCTGGTAACCACCCTAGCAGGACCATGCCCAACACTTAGAGATCTTCTGCATTCTATCTCCTCAGCTAAATGAAAGCTCTAACTTAACCCTAAGGCTGGCCCTGACCCGGACACCACTTGCTCAGTGTGGTACCTGTGGAATCAGCCTGCTTGGCAGAGGGTCCAAGGTAGGCAGAGGGGTGGGAAGAAAGCCTCATGCAGCCCTGCAGCATGGAAGGTGGGGCAGCATCAGTGCAGCACGCCTGCTCGTGCCTCCTCACTTGCAGAATTCCTGACTTACACCAGCAAGCTCTGCCAGATGGACAGCATTGGCAGATGGGTTAGGGTCCTGGGTTGTGTGCTGTCATGGGACCACCATGATCACAGGTGCATGGCTATGGCTGGAAGGACATCCTCACAGAGCTGGGAGGCCTGGCTGCAGGGAAGTTCAAAGGCCAGCGCTGGCTGGGCTTGTGGCCCAGCACCACAACACACAAAGGACACCACAGGGAGGGGTCCACCATGCCTGCCTGCAGGCAGTGGGCACTGGAGGGAGCCGTGAGGTCACCTGGCAGTGATTTTGTCTCCTCTGTGGTCTGGAGAAGGAAGCATGGTGGGGCAGAGAGTGAGAAGCAGAAGCAGGGGTCTTGAGCAAACCCTGACAGCAGAGGTTGAGGTTTCCCCTTTGGCAACTGCATCAGAGGTTGGGAGCCGGGGCTTATGTTTGGATGTTGATGGTCACTGTTCAGTGAGGTCCAGAAGGCAAGGGGAGAAAGTCAACAGGGGAACTGTGGAAGTAATATGACCTGAGATCTCCAAGGTGCTTTGTCCCCAAATACCTGGAACACACACCCCACTGGGGCTGTCTGCCTCTGCCTCCTGACCCTTTACATTAAAGTCTGGCACTGCTCTCCCCAGGCACTTTCTTTTAGGCACTGCTGGGACCCTGGGGCCTTCACCCTGGGACACATCCCCAGCCCTTTATCTTTGTTTATTTTGAGACAGGGTCTCTCTCACTAGATTGTTAAGTTGCCCTGGCTGGGCTTGAACTCACAGTCCTCCTGCCTCAGCCTCCCAGAAAGCTGGAGGACAGGTTTCCCCAGTGCCCAGCTTCCTGGCCCTTCGTGAGGGTCCCTGCTCTGCCTGGGACATGGTGCCCTGTGGGCATAGCTGTTGACTCCAACATGGTAGAGGCCCAGCACCCAGCCCCTTCAGGACCCTGCCCTGGTGACTAGGCACAGCACAGCCCTGCCTCAGCCACTATGGGCTCCCTGGAGGAGTGGCAGGGGCTGCAGGACCTGAAAGCCCCTGCAGACAGACAGGATAGGTCAGCAGGCAGCAGGGAGGGAGAGAAGGGACACTCACCACTCAGACTCCCCCAGCCCCGGTTCCTGGCCAAGAAGCCAAGCTGTCCTGCAGATGAGCATGAAGATCTGGCCTTAGCTTCTTCTTTTCTTACCATTGTTTCACAGTGTGGAGTTGGTGTGCATACCTGACACACTTCCACTCTTCCCATCCCCTGCCTCCTCCATCTCTTCTTCCCTCCCTGTTTCCTGTCTTCCATCTTTTATTTTGCTCTTTCATTTGTGTATGCATTGGGTTTCTTTAACCCTGAGACACTGTAGCTCTCACGTCTGGTTTAGACTCTCAGGGCAACCCGAGGTGCACCCACTTCCCACAGGAGTTTAACACTAAGGAGGGTGCCCAAGAGAAAGGCCTGTGAGGGCTCCTCTTCTGCTGCTTTCCCTCACCAGGACTGAGCATTCACCCGTGCCCAGCCAAGCCCCGAGTGTGGGCGCCCGGGAGCCACAGCCCAGGTGGGCAGCAGGGTGGGCCTCTTGGGGCTGCCCCACTGCCTGACTCTGGCCTCCTCTCTGCATCCCAGGAGTACCTGGTCAAGGTGGGGAACCTGAGCCATGGGGTGTGCAGATGATCTGGGACCTGTTGAACGCAGACTCTGGCTACTACTAGGCCTTCAAGGAAAGGCTGCATGGCTTCAGCTTCTTCCATGAGCCCCAGTGGGGAGTGGGATGGGAGTGGGCAGGGGCAGAGGTCGCGGCTCCTGGGGAGGACTGGACAAACAACTTCCTGGAGCAAGGAAGGGCCTATATAACTGCCCCCGCAGCCTGAAGCTGAAAGCCGCTGACTCTGACAGAGAGGGTTTTCAGGACATCAGAGAGATAGGAAAGGATTCACTGGGCACAAACTGAAAGCTACATGAAGCAGTGTAGTATGGCTCACAGGGGCCCTGTGGTCTGGAGCTGCATGTGTTTAAGGGGCTGCAGTGACTTCCAGATGGGGCCATGGGGTGTGTGTCCTGCTGCCCATCTGACCACCATGGGGCTGTCACAGTGAGGACTCCCTGGGTTTCACACTGAGATCCAAGGCCCAGTAACAATGCTGCTCCCTCCTGGGGGGCAGGGCAGGAAGCATGGCTCAGGGAAAGAGCACAGACCCAGAGCCCACTTTACAGGCTCACCATGCCTTGAAAATTCCCTTAGGAATTTTATTTTCCAAGTGAGTTTCCTGGAAGGAAATGAATTGAGTAACTTGTGTCCTGAAGCTGAAGATTTTCTTAAAAGTGCAGTTTTATCCAGTTTCCAGTTGATTATTCAGCCATAAAAAATGAGAAACTAAAGATATTTGTAGCTAACTGGATACATATTGAGGACATACTCAAGTGAAATATAGGACACAAATGTATAAATACCAAATACTTTCTCTGGTGTGAGAAACTGAAAGTGTAAATAATGATTAAAATGAATAACTGATAATGAGAAATAGGAAGAAAAGGTCTAAGGCACAGGGGAAGTGGGAGGGGTAGGGTAAAAGAAAGAAGGAAAAGGAAAAATGAGAAAAGGAAAAAATGGAAAAAATGTCTTTGTAAATAGGGAGGGGTGGAGGGGTGAAGGGAGGACAGGAAATGGGGAAAAAATAAGAACAAAGATACATCATGTACAGGTACAAACACCCAATGATAAATGTAAATGTATTGTATACCTAAAATGTACCAATAAAAGAATTAAAGGGAAAACTAGTGCAGTTTTAAAATTCCAATTTCCACCCACTGTGGTGGCACACACTTTTCATCCCTAGCACTTGGGAGGCTGAGGCAGGAGGATCATCATGAGTTCAAGGCCAGTCTGAGCTATAGCCATGTCTCAAAAACCCTACCAAAACTCCAATTTCTTAGTCTCTTTTCTACCTATCTTTATTTCTTCCATTCCACCTTGAAGAAGGAAGAAATAAACCAGATGAACATCCCTAAAGGAATGGGAGCCAGGGAGGTGGCAGGCAGGGCTTTCTGAACTCTGGGGATGGGGTCAGGACCCCCAGATCCAGGACCTGAGAATTTGCCCTGAGATGTGTCCCAGTGGCACCTGTTGGAACCCCACTGTGAGATCTCCTGGTAAGGTGACAATCAGGAGCCAGCGAGTCCACCTTCCTGTGAAGCAGACTGCTGCATCCACTTGGCCAGGGATCAACACAGGAGCTCTTGCCAGTTTTGTGTCCAAGAGAATGTGCCCAGGGTGCTGACCAAGAGCCCATAAACCTTGGTTGCTGGCCCCAGAGGATCTGTGCAGATGAACCCATCCCCATCAACTCTGAGATGCAACAGGGGTCTTTGACCTAGAAAGTGCCATCCCATTCTAAAACACAGAAAGGGCCTGCAGAGCTGTCAACTTTCTCCAAAGAAGAACATGAGGTTCAAGCCAAACACTCTTTTAGGAATGGTTCTTAGTTTGCCCTGTACTATTCATTCAAACATTCACCTGGGCCCAGCTCTCCCCTACAAGACAATAGAAGCAAGTGGCTTAAAGTGACATAAAGTGCAGTTATTTCTCAGAGAAAGCAGGTAGAACTATTTTCTTATGGCTATAAACTCCATTTAATTAAGGATGTAAAACAGGACTCATTTGATGTGTGACTCTCTTTATTGCTGAATTGTGCACCACATCTCCTTGAGGGTTTGTGAATGGCACTTTGGCATAGAAAGTGCCATCCCATTCAACCATCCAGAAAAGTCCTGAAGAGCTGTCAACTTTGTCCTTAGAAGAACTGGAGGTTAGAATCCAAACACTCTTTTAAGAATGGTTCTGCAGTTTGCACTGCAGTTTTCATTCAAACATTCTCCTGGGCCCAGCTCTCCCATACAAGTCAATGGAAGCATATGACATAAAGTCCAGTTACTTCTCAAAGAAAGCATGTAGAACTCTTGTCATATGGGTATAAACTCCACTTCAGCGAAGATGTCAAAATGCATTTATATCAATGTGTGTCTCTCTTTATTGCAGATTTTTGCATCACATTTCTATGAGGCTTGTATTGTGAATGGCACTTTGGCCTAGAAAGTGTCATCCAGTTCTGCCACAAACAAAGGGCCTAGAGAGCTGTCAGCTTAGTCCTAAAAAGAAGTTGAGGTTATAAGACAAAAGCACTTTGCAGAATGGATCTGTAGTTTTCACTGCAGTTTTCTTTCAAACATTCTCCTGGCCCCAGGTCAACCATACAAGTCAAAGGAAGCATATAACATAAAGTGCAGCTACATTTCAGAGAAAGCAAGTAAAACCATTCTTATGGCTATAAACTCCACTTCATGAATGATGTCAAACGTTATTCATTTCAATATGTTATTTATTTCAGATTTGAGCACCATATCTCTACGAGGCTTGCATTCTGAATGGCACTTTGGCCTAGAAAGTGCCATACAGTTCTGCCACAAACAAAGGGACTAGAGAGCTGTGAACATTCCCTAAATAAGAACTTGAGGTTAGAAGAAAAAAAAAACACTTTGCAGAATGGTTCTGGAGTTTGCACTGCAGTTTTCATTAATACATTCTCCTGGACCCAACTCTCCCATGCAAGTCAATTGAAGTGTATTACATAAATTGCAGTTACTTCTCTTATAAATCAGGTAGAACTCTTCTCATATGCCTATAAAATCCACTTCATTAATGATATCAAACAGGACTCATTTCAATGTGTGTTTCTCTTTACTGCTGATTTTTGCACCACATCTCTATGAGGCCTGTATTTTGAATGGCACTTTGGCCTAAAAAGTGCCATGCCTTTCTACCACACAGAAAGGGCCTGGAGCACTGTCAACTTTGTCTTAAGAAGAACATGAGGATAGAAGCAAAACACTCTTTTAGGAATGGTTTTGCAGTTTGCACTTCAGGTTTCATTCAAGCATTCTCCTTGGACCAGCTCTTCCTTACAAGTCAATGGAAGCATATAACATAAAGTGAAGTTAATTCCCAGAGAAGGCATGTAGAGCTCTTTTCATATGGCTATAAAGTCCACTTCAGCAATTATGTGAGACAGTATTCATTTCAATGTGTGTCTCTCCTCATTGCCAATTTGTGCACCATATCTCTATAAGGTATATAATGTAAATCACACTTTGGCCCAGAAAGCACCATCCCATTCTGGCACAAAGAAAGGACCTGGAGAGCTGTCTATTTTCTCCTAAGAAGAACTAGATATTAGAAGCCAAAATATCTTTTCAGAGTGGTTCTGCAGTTTGCACTGAAGTTTTCTTTCAAATATTCTCCTGGCCCCAGCTCTCCCATACAAGTAAATTGAAGTGTATGACATGAAGTGCAGTGACATTGCAGAGAAAGTGAATAGTACTGTTATCATATGGCTATAAACTCCACTTTGTTAATGATGTCAAGTAGTATTAATTTCAGTGTGTGACTCTGTTTATTGCTGTTTTGTGCACAACAGTATGAGGATTGTATTGTGAATGGCACTGGGCTTAGAAAGTGCATTAAAGTACTGCTGCAAGGAATGGGCTCTGAGAGTTGTCAACTTTGTCCTGAGAAGAATGTGAGGTTAAAAACCAAACACACTTTTACAGTGCATCTGTAGTTTGCCCTCAAGTTTTCATTCAAAAATTCTCTTTGCCCCAGGTCTCCCGTACAAGTCAATGGAAGTGTTTGTCATGAAGGGCAGTTACTTCTCAGAGAAAGCAGGTAGAACTCTTGTCTCATGGGTATAAGCTCCATTGCATTAACGATGTCAAATGATATTCATTTCAATGTGTGTCTCTTTTTGTTGCCAATTTCTGCACCACATCACTATGAGGCTGGTATTGTTAATGGCACTTTGAGCTACAAAGTGCAATGCCATTCTGCCACAAAGAAAGGACCTTGAGAACTGTTAACTTTGTCCTAAGAAATGCATGAGGTTAAAAGTCAAAATAACCTTTCAGGATGATACTGAAGTTTGCACAGCAGTTTTCCCTCAAACATCCTCCTGGCCCCAGCTCTCCCATAAATGTCATTGGAAGCTTATGCCATAAAGTGCAATTAGTTCTCAGAGAAAGTATATAAAACACTTGTTATGTGGCTACAAACTCCACTTCAGCAATCCTCTCAAACTGTGTTTATTTGAATGTGCATCTCCTTTAATTCTAATTTGGGCTTCACATCACTATTAGCCTTGTATTGTGAAAGGCAATTTGGCCCAGAAAGTGCCATCCCATTTGCCACATAGAAAGGGCCTGGAGAGATATCATCCTTGTCCTATAAAGAACTTGAGGTTAGAAGCCAAACACACTTTTCTGAATGGACCTGGAGTTTGCCCCGCAGTTTTCATTCAAACATTCTCCTGGCCCCAGCTCACCCATACAAGTCAATGGAAGTGTTTGACATGAAGAGCAGTTAATTCGCAGAGAAATCAGGTAGAACTCTTGGCTCCTGGATATGAACTTCATTTCATTAATGATGTCAAACAGTATTAATTTCAATGTGTGTCACTCTTTATTGCCGATTTGTGCACCACATCTCTCCGAGGCTTGTATTGTGAATGGCACTTTGATGTAAAAAGTGCTATCTCATTCTACCACACAGAAAGGGCCTGGAGTGCTGTCAACTTTGCCCTAAGAAGAACATGAGGTTAGAAGCAAAGCACTCTTTTAGGAATGGTTCTGAAGTGTGCACTTCTGCTTTCATTCAAGCATTCTCCTTGGACCAGCTCTTCCTTACAAGTCAATGGAAGCATATGACATTAAGTGCAGTTACTTCCCATGGAAGGCACATAGAACTCTTTTCATATGCCTATAAACTGCACTTCACTGATGATGTCAAACAGTATTCATTTCAATGTGTGTCTCTCCATATTGCTGATTTGTTCACCATATCTCTATAAGACTTATAATGTAAATCGCACTTTGGCCTAGAAAGTGCCATCCCATTCCCCAACAAAGAAACGACCTGGAGAGCTGTCTACATTGACCTAAGAAGAACTGGATCTTAGCAGCCAAACACTTTTTTCAGAATGGTTCTGCAGTTTTCACTGCAGTTTTCACTCAAAGATTCTCCTGGCCCCAGCTCTCCCATACAAGTCAATTGAAGTGTATGACATGAAGTGCAGTGACATGGCAGAGAAAGTGGGTAGTACTGTTGTCATATGGTGATAAACTCCAGTCCGTTAATGATGTCAAACAGTATTCATTTCAGTGTGTGATTCTCTTTATTGCTGTTTTGTGCACATCAGTATGAGGCTTGTATTGTGAATGGAATTGGGCCTAGAAAATGCATTCCAGTACTGCTCCAAGAAAAGGGCACTGAGAGTGGTCAACTTTTCCTAAGAAGAACGTGAAGTTCAAAGCCAAACACACTTTTCAGAATGGATCTGTAGTTTGCGCTACAGTTTTCATTTAAGCATTCTCCTTGACCCAGATCTCATAGTCAATGCAAGTGTTTGTTATGAAGTGCAGTTCCTTCTAAGAGAAAGCAGGTGGAACTCTTGTCTCATGAGTATAAACTCAGTTTCATTAATGAGGTCAAACAGTATGTATTTCAATGTATGTCTCTCTTTATTGCTGATTTGTGCACCACATCTCTATGAGGCTTGTATTTTGAAATGCACTTTGGCCTAAAAAGTGTCACCCGATTCTGTCACAAACCAAGTGCCTGGAGAGCTTTCAACTTTATTGTAAGAAGACCTTGAGGTTAGAAGCAAACATGCTTTACAGAATGGATCTGTATTTTTCACTGCAGTTTTCAATCAAACATTCTCCTGGCCCCAGCAGTCCCATACTACTTAATGGAATTATATGACATAAAGTGCAATTTCTTCTCAGAGAAAGCATGTATAAGACTTTCCATATGACTATAAACTCCACTTCATTAATGGTGTCAAACAGGACTCATTTTAAAGTGTGTCTCTCTTTACTGCTGATGTTTGCACCATATCTTTATGAGGCTTGTATTGTGAATGGCACTTTGGAGTAGAAAATGGCATCCTGTTCTACCACATAGAAAGGGCCTGGAGTCCTGTCAACTTTGTCCTAAGATGAACATGAGGTTAGATGCCAAAAACTCTTTTAGGAATGGTTCTACAGTTTGTACTTCAGTTTTCATTTGAGCATTCTCCATGGCCCAGCTCTCCCATACCAGTCAATGGAAGCATATGAAATGAAGTGTAGTTCTTTCTCAGAGAAGGCACATAAAATTCTTGTCATATGGCTATAAACTCCACTTAAGTAATGATGTGAAACAGTATTCATTTCAATGTGTATCTCTCCTTATTCCCGATTTGTGGACCATATCTCTATGAGGCTTATAATGTAAATGGCACTTTGGCCTAGAAAATGCCATCCTGTTCTGCCACAGATAAAGGACCTGGAGAGCTGTCAACTTGGTCCTAAGAACAGCTTGAGGTTAAATGCCAAACACACATTTCAGAATGGTTCTCCAGTTTGCACTGCAGTTTTCCTTCACACATACCCCTGGTCCCAGCTCTCCCATAAAAGTCACCAGAAGTGTATGAAATAAAGTGCTCTTACTTCATAAAGAAAGCAGGCAGAACTCTTTTCTTATGGGTGTAAACTCCACTTCATTATTTCAAACAGTATTCATTTCAGTGTGCATCTCTCTTTATTGCCAATATGTGCACCATATCTTTATGTGGCTTGTATAGTGAATGGCACTTTGGCTTAAAAAGTGCAATCCCATTCTGCCACAAAGAAAGAGCCTGGAAGGTGTCAACTTTGCACTAAGAAAAACTTGGGGTTTGAAGACAAACAAAACTTGGAGAATTGCTCTGTAGTTTGCAGTGCAGTTTTCATTCCAACATTCTCCTTGCAACAGTTCTCCCATACAAGTCAATGGAAGTGTTTGAAATGAAGTGTGGTTACTTTTTAGAGAAAGGGGGTAGAACTCTTGACTCATGGGTATAAACTTCATTTCATTAATGATGTCAAAGAGTGTTCATTTCAATGCGTGTCTCTCTTTATTGCTAATTTGTGCACCACATCTCTATGAGGCTTGTATTGTGAATGTCACTTTGACCTAGAAAATGTCATGCCATTCTGCCACAAAGAAAGGACTTTGAGAACTGTCAACTTTGTCCTAAGAAGTGCTTGAAGTTAGAAGCCAAAAAACTTCAGAATATTACTGCAGTTTGCACAGTAGTATTCCCTCAAACATTCACTTTGCCACAGCTCTTCCATAAAACTCATTGGAAGCTTATGAAATAAAGTGAAGATATTTCTCAGAGAAAGCACACAGAACTCTTAAGTCAAGGTTAGTCTATGGCATAAAGTGCAGTTACTTCTCAGAGAAAGAAGGTAGAAATCTTGTTTTATGGCTATAAAATCCACATCATTAATGATGTCAAATATTATTCATGTCAAAGATTGTTTCTCTTTTTTGCTGAATTCTTCACATCCCTATGAGGCTTGTATTGTCACTGGCACTTTGGCCTACAATTTGCAATCCCACTCTGCAACAGAGAAACCACCTCAAGAGCTGTCAACTTTGTCCTAAGTAGAACTTGAGATGAGATACCAAACACATGTTTCATAATGGTTTTGCAGTTCACACTGCAGTTTTCATTCACACATTCCCCTGGTCTCAGCTCTCCTATACAGTTCATCAGCAGTGTATGAAATAAAGTGCTCTTACTTTATACAGAAAGCAGGCAGAACTCTTTTAAACTCCACTTCATTAATGATTTAAAACAGTATTCATTTCAATGTGTGCATCTCTTTATTGATGATTTGTGCACCATATCTCTATGAAGCTTGTATAGTGAAAGGAAGTTTGGCCTAGAACATGCAATCCCATTCTGCCACAAAGAGCCTGGAGAGGTGTCAACTTTTCCCAAAGAAGAATTTAAGGTTAGAAGACAAAAATCAGAATCGTTCAGCAGTTTGCACTGAAGTTTTCATTCGAACATTCTTCTTGCCCCAGCTCTCCCATACAAGTCAAAGGAAGTGTTTGTCATGAAGTGCAGTAACTTATCAGAGTAAGCAGGTAGAACTCTTGTCTCATGGGTATAACATCCATTTCATTAATGATGTCAAACAGTATTCATTTCAATGTGTGTCTCTCCTTATTACTGATTTGTCCACTACATCTGTATGAGGCTTGTGTTGTGATAGGGACTTTGGCCTAGAGAGTGCCATCTGATTCTGCCGCATAGAAAGGCCCTGGAGCACTGTCAACATTTTCCTAAGAGAAACATGAGGTTAGAAGCAAAACACACTTTTAGGATTGGTTCTGTGGTTTGCACTAGTTTTCTTTAAAGCATTCTCCTTGGCCCAGCTCTCCCATAAAACTTAATGTAAGCATATGACATAAAGTGAAGTTACTTCCCAGAGAAGGCATGTAGAACTCTTATCATATGGCTATAAAATCCACTGCAACAATGATGTAAAACAGTATTCAATTCCATGTGTGTCTCTCCTCATTGCCAATTTGTGCACCATATCTCTATGAGGCTTATTTTGTAAATGGCACTTTGGCTAGAAAGTGGTATTCCAATTCAGCCACATAGAAAGGGACTGGACTGGAGACATGTCAACTTTGTCCTAAAAAGAACTTGAGTTTATAACCCAAACATAGTTTTCACAATGGTTCTAAAATTTCCACTGCAGTTTACATTTAAATATTTTCCTGGGCCCAGCTGTCCAATAAAAGCAAATGTAAACATAGGATATAAAATGCAGTTAGTTCTTAGAGAAAGCAGGTAGAAATTTTTTCTTATGGCTATAATATCTACTTCAGTGACGCTGTCAAACAGTGTTTGTTTTAATGTATGTCTCCTTTAATGCCAATTTGTGCTTCACATCACTGTTAGCCTTGTAATGTGAATGGCACTTTGACCTAGAACATGTAGTCCCATTTGCCACAGAGAAAGGGCCTGGAGAGATGTCAACATTGTCCTAAAACAACTTGATGTTAGAAGCCAAACATAGTTTACAGAATGGTTCTGCAATTTGCACTAAAGTTTTCATTGAAATACTCTCCCAGACCCATCTCTCCAATAGAAGTTAAGGTAAACATATAACATAAAGTGCAGTTACATGTCAGAGAAAGCAGGTAGAAATCATGCATTATGGCTATATACTCCACTTCATTAATGATGTAAAACACTATTCATTTCAATGTGTGTTTCTCTTTATTGCTGATTTGTTCAACATGTCTATACAAGTCTTGTATTGTGAATGGTTCTTTGGCCTTGAAAGTGTCATCACATTTTACCACACAGAATGGGCCTGAAGTGCTGTCAACTTTTTCCAAAGAATAGCATGAGCTTAGAAGCCAAAAGATCATTTAGGGATGGTTCTGCAATTTGCACTGCAGTTTTCATTGAAATATTCTCCTGGATCAAGCTACCCAGTAGAAGTCAATGTAAGCCTATGACATAAAGTGTAGTTACTTCTCAGAGGAAGCAGGTAGAAATCTTGTCTTATGATTATAAACTCCAGTACATTAATGATGTCAAAGCAGTATTCATGTTAAAGATTGTTTTTCTTTATTACTGATTTGTTCTCCACATCCCTATGAGGCTTGTATTATGAATGTAACTTTGGCCTAGAAAGTGCCATCCCATTCTGCCACTGAGAAAAAATCTTAAGTGCTGTCAACTTAGTCCTAAGTAAAACTTGATGTTAGAGGCCAAACATAGTTTTCAGAATGGTTCTAAAATTTCCACTGCAGTTTTCATTTAAATATTCTAATGGGCCCAGCTCTCCAATACAAGTCAATGTAAACATAGGACATAAAGTTCAGTTACCTCTCATAGAAAGCAAGTAGAAACCTTGTCTTATGATTATAAACTCCACTTCAGTGATGCTGTCAAACAGCATTTATTTCAATGTGTGTCTCTCTTTAATGCCAATTTGTGCTTCACATCTCTAAGAGGCTTTTATTGTGAATGGCACTTTGACCTAGAAAGTGCTATCTCATTCTGCCACATAGAAAGGGACTGGAGACATGTCAACTTTGTCCTAAGAAGAACTTGAGGTTAGAAGACAAACATAGTTTTCAGAATGGTTCTGCAATTTGGACTGCAGTTTTCATTGAAATATTCTCCTGGTTCCAGCTAACCAATAGAAGTCAATGTAAGCCTATGACATAAAATGCAGTTACTTCTCAGAGAAAGCAGTTTGAAATCTTGTCTTATGGCTATAAACTCCATTTCAGTGATGCAGTAAAACAATGTTTATTTGAATGTATGTCTCCTTTAATGCCAATTTGTGTTTCACATCACTATTAGGCTTGTACTGTGAATGGCACTTTGGCCTGGAATGTGCCATACCATTTGCCACATAGAAAGGGCCTGGAGAGATGTCAACATTGTCCTAAAAAGAACTTGAGGTTAGAAACCAAACATAGTTTTCACAATGGTTCTGCAATTTGAACTGCAATTTTCATTGAAATATTCTCTGAGACGCAGCTCTCCAATTGAAGTCAATGTAAACATATGACATAAAGTGCAGTTACTTCTGAGTGAAAGTAGGTAGAAATTTTGTCTTATGGCTATAAACTCCACTTCATTAATGATGTCAGACAGTATTCATGTCAATGATTGTTTCTAATTATTGCTGATTTATTCTCCACATCCCTATGAGGCTTGTACTGTGAATGACACTTTGGCCTAGAAAGTTTCATCCCATTTTGCCACTGAGAAAAAGTCTGGAGTGATGTGAACTTTGTCCTAAGTAAAACTTGAGGTTAGAAGCCAAACATAGTTTTAATAATGGTTCTTCAATTTGCACTGTAGTTTTCATTGAAATATTCCCCTGGTCCCTGCTCTCCAATAGAAATCAATGTAAACATATGACAAAAAGTGCAGATACTTCTCAGATAAAGCAGATAGTAATCTTGTGTTATGGCTATATACTTCACTTCATTAATGATGTCAAACACAATGCATTTCAATGTGTGTTTCTCTTTATTGCTGATTTGTTCACCACATCTCTATAAGCCTTCTATTGTGAATGGCTCCTTAGGCTTGAAAGTGCCATCATGTTCTACCACAGAGAACAGGCCTGCAGCACTGTCAACTTTGTCCCAAGAATAACATGAGTTTAGAATCCAAAAAATTTTTAGGAACAGTTCTGCAGTTTGCACTGCAATTTTCATTCAAGCATTCTCCTTGGCCCATCTTTTCCATACAATTCAATGGAAGCATATGCCATAAAGTGCATTTACTTCTCAGAGAAGGCATGTAGAAATCTTGTCATATTGTTGTGCCCAGATTGCGAAGTCTCTAAAGACCATCAAGGAGCCGATTCCGATGTAAACACATGAGGGTCGTTTATTTAAGTTCCAGCAGGGGCACTCAATCGTCACCGACACAGTGGATCAGGACTGAGAGCCCCAAATTTCAAATCAGCAGGGTTTTTATTGTGGCTACCACAAGGTTTGGGGATGTTCCATTTAGCAGTTACATGATTGGTTGATATTTAGCAAGCATGGGGGGGTTGAGGGGTGGCTACATGTAGAATTTATGGGAAAAAGGAACAATCAGCACATTGACAGAATGTTCTATAGATAATGGGCCCAGGAGCGTCTGTTTTCTGGGCAGACAGAGGATTGAGTTAGGAGCTGTGTCTTTTTTTTTTTATCTGTTGTCCCACAGCAAGGACATTTTGTCATTAGTTTATGGGCACAAAGGAGACTAAGGGAATAGTTGACTTCAGTGAAGTGGAATTTATGTCAAGGCCATTTTACTGTCTTATATTTAAGATGGAGTCAAACTTTAAAATAGAGTTAGTTAGGTCTCACAATATGGTTACAAACTCCCCTTCAGCAATGATGTGAAAAACTATTCAATTCAATGTGTGTCCCTCCTTATTGCCTATTTGTGCACCATATCTCTATGAGGTTTATAATGTAAAAGGCACATTGGACTATAAAGTGCCATCCCATTCTGCCACAAAGAAAGGACCTGAAGAGCTGTCTAACTTTTTCAAAAAAAAATAGAGGTTAGAACCCAAACACACTTTTCAGATTGTTGTGCTGTTTGTACTGCAGTTTACATTCAAACATTCTGCTGGCCCCAGCTCTCCAATAAAGGCAATCAAAGTGTATTACATGAAGTGCTGTGATGTTGCAGTGAAAGCTGGTAGTACTGTTGTCATATGGTGATAAACTCCACTTCACTAATGATGTCAAACAGTATTCGTTTCTTTTTTTCCAAATTAAGTACATTTAATTATCATTCCAGCAGGATCCCTGCAGGACCTGACCAGGTGTCCATGCGTACACCCCACATGTAGCCCTGAGACCAGGGAGGAGGGAACAGAGAGCCAGGCACAGGTGCTGAGGGCAACTTGGTCCTAAGAAGGATTTTTATTTGGAAACCAAACATATATTACATAATTTTTCTGCAGTTTGCACTGGAGTTTACTTTTATACATTCTCCTGTGCCACCTCTCCCGTACAAGGCAATGGAAGTGTAGACACAAACTCCAGTTCCTTCTACGAGAATGCAGCTAGAACTCTGGCAGTATATCTGTAAACTCCACTCTGTGGATGGCATGAAATAGGTTTCCTTTCAAAGTCTGTCTCTCTGCATTGCAGATTTCTGAAGCATATCACTATGATTCCTTTACTGGGAAAGGCACTTTGGGGTAGAAATTTCCATGAAGTTCTGTTGAAAGAATGGGCCTGGAGAGATGTCAACTTGATCCTAAGAAGGACTTGAAATTAGAAGTGAAGCACACATTTCAGAAGAGTTCTGCAGTTTGCACTCTAATTTTCATTCAAACATTCTCCTGGTGCCAGCTTTCCCACACAAGTCAAAGGAACCATAGGACACAAAGTGCAGTTCCTTATCAGAGAAAGCAGCTAGATCTCTGGCAGTATATTCGAAAACTCCACTCTGAGGATGACATTAAATAGTACTCCTTTCAAAGTTTTCCTCTCTGCATTGCCAATTTCTGTAAAATATCTCTCAGAGGCCTCTACTGTGAGCAGCACTTTGGCAGAGAAAATGTCATGCATTTCTGGGGGGAAAAAAGGGACTGCAGAGCTATAATCTTTTTCCTAAGAAGTACTTGAAGTTAAAAGCCAACCCGCACATTTCAGAATGGTTCTGCAGTTTGCACTGCAGATTTTATTCAAACATTTTTTGTTGCCAGCTCTTCCACAGAGTTAATGGTAGCATAGGACATAATATGCAGTTCCTTGTCAGTGAAAGCAGCTAGAACTCTGAAAAAATATCAGTAAAGTCCACTCTGAGGATGACATGAAGTAGCATTCCTTTCAATGTCTACTTCTCTGCATTGCCAATTTCTGTAGCATATCTCTGTGAGCCCTGTAGAGTGAAAAGCACTTTGGGGTAGAAATTGCCATGAAGATCTGCTGAAAGAAAGGGCCTGGAGAGCCATCAACTTGGTCCTAAGGACTTGAAGTTAGAAGCCAAACACACATTTCAGAATTGTTCTGCACTTTGCACTGCAGTTTTCATGAATATATTCTCCTTGTCCCAGCTCTCTCATAGAAGTCAGTAGAAGTGTAGGACATAAAGTGCAGTTCCTTCTCAGAGAAACCACCTAGATCTCTGGAAGTGTATCAGTAAAGTTGACTCTGAGGATGATATGAAACAGAATTCCTTTCAAGGTCTCCCTCTCAGCATTGCCAATTGCTATGTCATATTGGTATGAGGCCTGCACTGTGAAAGGCACTTTGGCATAGAAATTGCAATGAAGTTCTGCTGAAAGCAAAGAACTGGAGAGCTATCAACTTGGCCCTAAAAAGGACTTGAAGTTAGAAATCTAACACACATTTCAGAATGGTTCTGCACTTTGAAATGCAGTTTTCATTGAAAAATACTTCTGTTGCCAGCTCTCCCATGCAAGTCAATGGAAGTGTAGGCTATAAAGTGCAGTTCCTTCTCAGACAAAGCAGCTATCTACATGAGGCCTATACGGTGAATAGCACTATGGCCTAGAAAGCAAAGCAGCTATATCTCTGGGAGTATATCACTAAACTCCACTCTGGTAATTGCAAGAAACTGTATTCCTTTCAAGGTCTGGCTCTCTCCATTGCTATTTTATTTAGCATATCTGTATGAGTCCTATACTGTGAAAGGCACTTTGACATAGAAATTGCCATAAAGTTCTGCTGAAAGAGCCTAGAGTGCTGTCAACCTGATCCTAAGAAGGACTTGAAGTTAGAAGCAAACACACATTTCAGAATGATTCTGCAGTTTGCACTGCACTTTTCATTCAAAAATTCTCCTTGTGCCAGCTCTATCATATAAGTCAAGGGAACAGTAGGACAAAAAGTGGAGTTACTTCTCAGAGAAAGCACCAAGATCTTTGGAAATGTATCAGTAAAGTCAACTCTGAGGCTGACATGAAATAGTATTCCTTTCAATGTGTACCTCCATGCTATGCCAATTTCAGTATCATATCTCCATGAGGCTAGTACTATGAAAGGCACTTTATGGTAGGATTTGCAATGTAGTTCTGGTGAAAGAAAAGGTGTGGAGAGCTGCCATCTTGGTCCTAAGAAGGACTTGAAGTTAGAAGCCAAACACACATTTAGGAATGATTGGGCAATTTGCACTGCTGTTTTCTTTAAAACAATATCCTGGTGCCAGTTCTCCCATACAAGTGAATGGAAGTATAGGACATAAAGTGCAGTTCCTTCTGAGACACAGCAGCTAGATCTTTGGGAGCATATCAGTAAACTCCACTCTTAGAATGGCCTGTAATTTTATTACTTTCAAGGTCTGCCTCTCTGCATTGCTGATTTCTTTAGCATATCTGTATCAGGCCTGCACTAGGAAAGGCACTTTGGCATAGAAATAGCAATGAAGGCCTGCTGAAAAAAGGGCCTAGAGAGCTGTCAACTTGGTCCTAAGTAGGACTTGAATTTAGAAGTGAAACACATATTTCAGAATGGTTCTGCAGTTTGCACTGAAGTTTTCATTCAAACATTCTCCTTGTGACAGCTCTCCCCTACAAGTCAATGGAGGTATAGTACATAAGGTGCCGTTCCTTCTCATACAAATCAGCTACAACTCTGAGTGTATATCAGTAAACACCACTCTAAGAATGGCCTGAAATAGTATTTCTTTCAAGGTCTGCCTCTCTCTGCATTGCCAATTTCTTTAGCATAATTCTATGAGAGCTTTACTGTAAAAGGCACTTTGGCATAGAAATTGACAGGAATTTCTGCTGAAATAAAATGCCTAGAGAGCTTTTCAACTTGGGCCTAAGAAGGACTTGAAGTTAGAAGCCAAGCACATATTTCAGAATGGTTCTGAAGTTTGCACTGCAGATTTCATTCAGCACTAGATCTCCCATGGAAGTCAATGCAATGTTATGATATATGTTAGAAGCCAAACTCACTTTTCAGAATGGTTCTGAAGTTTGTACTGCAGTTTTCTTTCAAACATTCTCCTGTTGACACCTCTTCCATACAAGTCAATATAGGCATAGGACATAAAGCACAGTTCCTTCTCAGAGAAGACTGTTAGAACTCTGGGAGTATATCAGTAAACTCCACTCTAAGAATCACTTGAAATAGTGTTGCTTTCAAGGTCTGCCTCTCTGCACTGCCAGATATCTTTAGCATAACTCTATGAGGCCTGTAGTGTGAAAGGAATTTTGGCATAGAAATTTCCATGAAGTTCTGCTGAAAGAAAGGGCCTGAGGTGTTCTCAACTTTGTGCTAAAAATGACTTGAAGTTAGAAGCCAAACACACATTTCAGAATAATTCTGCAGTTTGCACTGCAGTTTTCATTCAAACATTTTCCTGTTGCCAGCTCTCCCATACAAGTCAATTGAAGTGTATGACATAAAATGCAGTTCCTTCTCAGAGAAAGCATCTACAATCCTGGGAATATATCTGTAAACTCTGCTCTTAGAATGGCATGAAATTGTATTCCATTCATTGTCTGCCTCTCTGGATTGCTGATTTTTTTTTTGCACTTTATTAAATTCTTTTATTGGTACATGGTAGGTATACAACACAATTACATTTCTCATTGGGAACTGTACCTTTACATAATGCATCTTGGTTCTT